>JZKD02S1750360.1:88906-99740 GCA_000966675.3 Picea glauca
TAGATAATTGAAAATTCTGATTCCTAGGATACCATAGGACATAGTTCATTGTTCCTTTCAAGTATCTGAATATTCTTTTGACAACTATCAAATGACTTTGTTTAGGTGCATACTGATACCTTCCTACCATTCCAACAACATGCATTATGTCTGGACGAGATGTTGTGATGTACAACACGCTGCCTATCATAGACCTATATGAACTCTGATCAACATCAGGTGAGTCATCATCCTTGCTTAACTTGCATACAGTGACCATAGGTCTGCTCACAGGTGAAGAATATTCCATTTGAAACTTTTTCAACATTTATCTTAGATATTTCTCCTGAGAAAGAAATATTCGTTCAGACCTCTGAGTAATTTGCAGACCAAGAAAAAATGACAGTTACCCTATCATAGACATTTCAAATTCAGACTGCATGGAAAAAGCAAACCATTGTACCAATGAAGCATTATTACTTCTGAAGATGATGTCATCTAAATAGACCAACACAATGATCAAATCATTATCCTCTGTTGTGATACATAGATTGCAATCAATTGTTCCTCTCTTGAACCCTTTGTATTGAAGATACTTATCCATTATGTAATACTAGGCACAAGGAGCTTGTTTCAACCCATATAAGGCTTTCTTTAGCTTGCAGACAAAGTCAGGTTATCTGACAGTTGGAAACCCTCTAGTTGTTCCATATAGACTTATTCTTTTAGATCTCTATTTAGAAAGGTTGACTTAACATCCATTTGATAGAATTTAAACTTCTTATGACAAGCATAGGCAAGAAACATTMTAATAGCTTCTAATCTTGCTATGGGCGCAAATGTTTCATCAAAATCCAGTCCTTCTATTTGAGCATACCCTTTGCAGACCAATCTAGCCTTATTTCTTACAATATTTCCTTGYTCATTCATCTTATTTTTGTAGACCCATTTGGATCCTATTACATTTTTATTTGATGGCCTAGGAACAAGTTCCCAAGTATCATTCTTTTCAATCTGATCCAGTTCCTCATTCATGGATTTTAGCCAATTTACATCTTTACTGGCTTCATTAAAGTTCTTGGGTTCCACCATGGATATGAAGGCTATATGTGATTGCTCGGTGTCTTTGATTATCCTTCTCCTGGTTTGTACACCTTTGTCTTTCTCACCAATTATCTRACTTGYAGGATTATTCTTTTGAGTAATTCTGGAGGAAGGATTTGATGTTGATTGTTGTCTTGACTCTTCTTGTCTAGGTGTCTCTTCTCCACCTGATTCATCATCTTCTTGTGACTCTGATATTTGTTGTTCTTCATTTTCATTATTATCATCATCTTCTTCATCTGACTTGGTGCTTATTCTTTGTTGATCTTTTACAGGAGTTTCTTCATCAATTCGAACATCAATACATTCTACTAATTTATGCATTCTTTGGTTAAATCATTTGTATCATTTATTGTTTATTGCATATCCTAATAAGATACCTTCATCAGCTCTACCATCAAATTTTCCCAGATGATCATCATTATTTTTGATGTAGCATTTACTTCCAAATACTTTGAAGTGCTTGATCGATGAAGGTCGACCAAACCACAGCTCATATGGAGTTTTATCACTGTTCGGCCTTAGATGCGCTTTGTTTAGAATATGAACAGCCGTGTGAACAGCCTCCACCCAGAAGGTTTGTGAAATGTCCCTTTCACTCATCATCTCCCTTGCCATCTACTGAACTGATCTATTTTAGTGTTCTACAACTCCATTTTGTTGAGGAGTACCTGGAATAGTATATTCTCTTTTAATTCCATGTATGTCACAGAATTATTTGAAATCTCTTGACAAAAATTCTCCTCCCTTGTTTGAGTGAATTGCCTTTAACTTCCTTCCTATCTGATTCTCATCTAGCGCCTTAAATGTTTTGAACTTCTCAAACGCATCAGATTTTTCTCTCAGAAAGGCAACCCACGTAAGTCTGGAGAAGTCATCAATGACCTGCATAAAGTAACGTTCTCCTCCAGTTCCTTCCTTTCGCGATGGTCCACACAGATCCATATGAATAATTTGAAGTGGTTTCTCTAAAGATTTGAAACTCTTCGTTTTGAATTGAGCATGAGTCAGCTTCCCCATTTGACAGGATTCGCATACAGAGTTATGAGGCTTAGATATTCTTGGAAGATCTTTCACAACACCTTCATTATTCAGCTTGACAATNATCACCCTTGTTTGCACAAAGGCTTTTATTCTTAAAATTATTCTCTTTATAGACCTTTTTGTGTTTGTGCTTCTCTTCATCATCATATGTCTAATCCTTTCTTTTGTGAGGACACTTAGGTGCAAAATGACCTATCTTCCCACAGTTGAAACATTTAAAGGGCATCTTACCTTTGTATTTGTCTGATCCTTTCGTCAATCTTCTCACAAAATTTGATTCAATCTCATCTATATCGGAGTCTGTGTTTTTCTCTGCTTTAAAGGATGCCCCTCTTGTAGTGGATTTACCTTTGGTGATTCTTATTTCATAAGCAGTTAGGGTTCCAAGAAGTTGATCTAGTGTCAACATTTTGAGATCATTTATTTCCTCTATAGCAAAGACCTTTGAGTTAAATCTATCAGGAAGAGATCTTAATATTTTTTGGACTAGAAAATATTCATCTATCGTTTCACCTAGACCTTTCATAGTGTTTACAAGTTCTTCTATACGTAAGAATTACTTACTGATAGCTTCGTCTTCATCCATCTTTAATTGCTCAAATTTCAGTTTGTGAGTCTGAAGTTTTGTGTCTTTCACCTTTTCATTACCTTCATAACTACTTATCAGCTTGTCCCACATAACTTTTGCTGAATCACAGTGCATAACTTTGACAAAATCAGCTTCTGCAAGTCCACTGAGGAGGGCATTTATTGCTTTTGCATTAAATCTAAACTCCAGCTTATCATCTTTTGAGGCCAAGACTACAGGCTTCACATATCTAGTTTCAACGACATCACCCAAAGACATTAAACATGTTCTCATCCTTATTTTCCATAAGGAAAAGTTTGTTCCATCAAACAGAGGGGCTCTATTAGTTGAACTTCCTTCATGACTAGTCATGTTTAAGCTTATGGATCTACCTTTGATCAAAGGCACCGGCTCTGATACCAATTGTTGGAAAAATGACTTAGAGGGGGGGGTGAATCAGTTATATATATAAGCTTGAAACTTTTCCTGTTATTTTTTGAATCTTTCTAGATTAGTATTTAATGTGTTGTTGATAACTTAACATGCATAGATATACAATATTTGATCAATCACACAGAATACACAGAGACGTTGATTTTCATGAGGAAACCCATAAAGGGAGAAAACCTCTTCTTCTTAGGATGTCAATCAAGCTCCAACTTTCATGCACACCACAGTCTTTGAGCACCAACTCAAATATGAGGCTACAACCTCTGATAGCAAGCTACAACTTGCAGATAGCACCAACTCTCAGATTTCTCTAGCACCAACTCCCAGGTTTCTCTAACACCAACTAGATGGAAGCACCAAATCCTAGAATATCTTCTAGCACCAACTAGAATTTAGAGGACTAAAATCCTCCCTAGCACCACCATACCACCCTTATTGAATCTTACAAAACTTACTTACTTGATCTATCTCTGATCTGATATGTTACTTCTCAATGTCTCCTCTACCTTCTTTAGCTTCTATGCNTTTTTTGGACTAGAAAATATTCATCTATCGTTTCACCTAGACCTTTCATAGTGTTTACAAGTTCTTCTATACGTAAGAATTACTTACTGATAGCTTCGTCTTCATCCATCTTTAACTGCTCAAATTTCAGTTTGTGAGTCTGAAGTTTTGTGTCTTTCACCTTTTCATTACCTTCATAACTACTTATCAGCTTGTCCCACATAACTTTTGTTGAATCACAGTGCATAAATTTGACAAAATTGGCTTCTGCAAGTCCACTGAGGAGGGCATTCATTGCTTTTGCATTAAATCTAAACTCCAGCTTATCATCTTTTGAGGCCAAGACTACAGGCTTCACATATCCAGTTTCAACGACATCACCCAAAGACATTAAATATGTTCTCATCCTTATTTTCCATAAGGAAAAGTTTGTTCCATCAAACAGAGGGGCTCTATTAGTTGAACTTCTTTCATGACTAGTCATGTTTAAGCTTATGGATCTACCTTTGATCAAAGGCACTGGCTCTGATACCAATTGTTGGAAAAATAACTTAGAGGGGGGGGTGAATCAGTTATATATATAAGCTTGAAACTTTTTCTGTTATTTTTTGAATCTTTCTAGATTAGTATTTAATTGTTGTTGATAACTTAACATGCATAGATATACAATATTTGATTAATCACACAGAATACACAGAGACGTTGATTTTCATGAGGAAACCCATAAAGGGAGAAAACCTCTTCTTCTTAGGATGTCAATCAAGCTCCAACTTTCATGTACACCGCAGTCTTTGAGCACCAACTCAAATATGAGGCTACAAACTCTGATAGCAAGCTACAACTTGCAGATAGCACCAACTCTCAGATTTCTCTAGCACCAACTCCCAGGTTTCTCTAACACCAACTAGATGGAAGCACCAACTCCTAGAATATCTTCTAGCACCAACTAGAATTTAGAGGACTAAAATCTTCCCTAGCACCACCATACCACCCTTATTGAATCTTACAAAACTTACTTACTTGATCTATCTCTGATCTGATATGTTACTTCTCAATGTCTCCTCTACCTTCTTTAGCTTCTATGCTCTGTTCCACTTCTGCATATTTCTACTTTTATGCTTTGTGACTCCACTGCACTCTTCTTCATATATGCTCCGCTCTTTCTCCTCCTATGCACCACTGCATCTCTGTTCAACTTTTCTTTTGCATTTTATGCTCTGTGCTCCACCTGCATTCTATGTACTGCGCCTCTTATGTGCTCTTCAGATCCTGCACTCAACCTCTTTCTACCCACATGAATAACTATGAAAAAAATCCCTCTCTTCTTTGTTCTGCGTATTTTTATCATGCCAAGTCCTCTACCAGATAATACTCGCAACTCTTTGTCTTCTCTGGCAGTTATCCTGAGTCTATTCGTCATCAGTGGTCGTTATCCTGAGATTCTTTGGCATCTCTAGCAGTGCGAACATTCATCTTCTCTGTTACAGATGAGCTTATTCTTTCTATTACAGTTACAGTTGATCTTATCTGATAGTTATAGGAGGTCTTCTCGAAGTTTACCCGTGCGAACAAGCACCGGGCACAATGTTCCTCTCCACATGACCACTGGATGTGACCACACGCCAACCAAAAAGGTGCTATGCGACTTTGCATTTCGTATGTTCTTTTGTGAGTCACCCCGACTCTCCCAACTATCGATCTCTGAGGTAGAGCCTAACGATGCTATCTCCTTCCCCTATTCTTTGTTGATGTGACCTCTACCTATGACCACATGCCAGTCAAAAAGGCGTTTGCAACTTCATGTTTCAGATATTCTTCTGTGAGTCACCTCGATTCTCCCAACTCCCAAAACTCTGAGGTAGAGCCTAGCGACGCTAGCTCCTTCCCCTATTCTCCATTGATGTGATCACTAGCTGTGACTTGGGGCCAAGCACTTCAGGACTTTGTGTTTCATGAACTCGTGAGTTAGCTCTCCTCCATTCTTCGAAGTTCAAACTCCTGAACTCTGAACTTTCTCGTGTCATATCAACGGCCCACAACCCTCTATGATCTGATGACCCAGATCTCCTCTTCACACTTCGAGACTTCGTGTTTCATGATGTCGAAAGTCAGATTAATGGTCCACGACCCTCTATGATCTGACGACTCAGATCTCCTCTTCGTGTTTCGCGAATTTGCGCTTCGCAATGTCTGCGAACTGCTTGACATAGTTCTTTCGATTCGTGATTCTGCCAATCTACTTATCTGCTACCATGTGTCCTTCCCAACACCAATGGCTAGGATTTCCTTGCGATTTCAAACTTCGTGAGTTTCCACTCTTCTCCTTGAAAATAAAAGAATTAAAGCCCGTGCACTTACCTCTGGATCCAACGACGGTCGGTCCACATGCTCAGATCTAACCCCTGGGATTTGTTCTCCTCCTGCGCGCTCTTCTTAGTGTCTGGACTATGATCCAACGGTCCAGATTCTTCACAGTGCTCGATCTGACGGCCACTGTCACTCCTCCTCCCGAGCTTACGATTTCTTTCGACTTAGAAGATTTTCTAAGTATTCAAAGGTTTCAGCCTCCGAACCTTCTCCTGCAAAACCAATTGAAAGGTCTCGTCTTTGCTTTTCCTCCTGAGCTCTGTCTTCATAAAACATGACTTTTTTCGGTGCTATCACTGTTGCTTTCATGTTTTCCATCATCGTTGTTGTTCTTTCCATCAATGACAAGCACACTCTTCCTATAAACATGCCAACAACTTATAGCTATATAAGTAAAACTTCAACAAATTTAAGGACAACACAATCATTTGGAACCTCTTGCATGGGCTTTCCCTACTCTAAGGGCCCTTAAAATGGTATTTTTTCTGCCACTCCTTATTTCCTTTGTTGTCCGAGACTGTGCTAGAAAAAATTTTGAATTTCTTCCTACCTGACCCTTGGGAACATTGTCTAAAGTCAACCCCCCTCCTTCCTCCAAATTTGGGCCTAATCACACCTTAGAGTGTAATAGATAGTCTGATTTTAAACCTAAGCATTGACTTGAATGATTAGCATGAGAAATGGGAGAGGGAAGAGAGATAGGGGACATGGGACGTGGAATGTCGAGAAATGACATTTTCACCACCCTGGCGTGGTCTTTAGTAACCAAATACACATTTGAGTTTTTGAGAGAATTTGGTGTAGGGATACAAGGGGAAGATTATAAGGGAGGGGGAAAGGACTCTTCATAATCAACCAACTTCTTTTTTGGAACCTTGACTTTTTTATTTGAGAGGACCAAAGAGAGAGAGTGAGAAGCCTTACCCATAGAAACCTATGTCGCCACCTAGAACACATTGTCACCTGCTTCGCTTGTCTTTTTCATTTTGTGACTTGAGCATTCTCTTGTTTTCTTTTCCATATTTTGTTGTAAGAGTGAAGAATAATTAGATTGCGCTTACACTACGCCAATAAATGTCCAACTGCATGACACCCAAAATAGCGAAAGGGGATGCTCCATTAATATATTTGTTGCTTGAATGAAATATCATTCCAAACCAGCTCGATTTCTTCATGCAACCCCTCATGCATATCAACTTTGATCTGAATCCAAGCNCTTCTAGCACCAACTAGAATTTAGAGGACTAAAATCCTCCCTAGCACCACCATACCACCCTTATTGAATCTTACAAAACTTACTTACTTGATCTATCTCTGATCTGATATGTTACCTCTCAATGTCTCCTCTACCTTCTTTAGCTTCTATGCTCTGTTCCACTTCTGCATATTTCTACTTTTATGCTCTACGACTCCACTGCACTCTTCTTCATATATGCTCCGCTCTTTCTCCTCCTACGCACCACTGCATCTATGTTCAACTTTTCTTTTGCATTTTATGCTCTGTGCTCCATCTGCATTCTATGTACTGCGCCTCTTATGTGCTCTTCAAATCCTGCACTCAACCTCTTTCTACCCACATGAATAACTATGAAAAAACTCCCTCTCTTCTTTGTTCTGCGTATTTTTATCATGCCAAGTCCTCTACCAGATAATACTCGCAACTCTTTGTCTTCTCTGGCAGTTATCCTAAGTCTATTCGTCATCAGTGGTTGTTATCCTGAGATTCTTTGGCATCTCTAGCAGTGCGAACATTCATCTTCTCTGTTACAGATGAGCTTATTCTCTCTATTACAGTTACAGTTGATCTTATCTGACAGTTATAGGAGGTCTTCTCGAAGTTTACCCGTGCGAGCAAGCACCAGGCACAATGTTCCTCTCCACATGACCACTGGATGTGACCACACGCCAACCAAAAGGGTGCTATGCGACTTCGCATTTCATATGTTCTTTTGTGAGTCACCCCGACTCTCCCAACTATCGATCTCTGAGGTAGAGCCTAACGATGCTAGCTCCTTCCCCTATTCTTTGTTGATGTGACCTCTACCTATGACCACATGCCAGTCAAAAAGGCATTTGCAACTTCGTGTTTCAGATATTCTTCTGTGAGTCACCTCGATTCTCCCAACTCCCAGAACTCTGAGGTAGAGCCTAGCGACGCTAGCTCCTTCCCCTATTCTCCATTGATGTGATCACTGGTTGTGACTTGGGGCCAAGCACTTCAAGACTTTGTGTTTCATGAACTCGCGAGTTAGCTCTCCTCCATTCTTCGAAGTTCAAACTCCTGAACTCTGAACTTTGTCGTGTCATATCAACGGCCCACAACCCTCTATGATCCGATGACCCAGATCTCCTCTTCACACTTCGAGACTTCGTGTTTCGTGATGTCGAAAGTCAGATTAACGGTCCACGACCCTCTGTGATCTAACGACTCAGATCTCCTCTTCGTGTTTCGCGAATTTGCGCTTTGCGATGTCTGCGAACTGCTTGACATAGTTCTTCCGATTCGCGATTCTCCCAATCTACTTATCTGCTACCATGTGTCCTTCCCAACACCAATGGCTAGGATTTCCTTGCGATTTCAAACTTCGTGATTTTCCACTCTTCTCCTTGAAAATAAAAGAATTAAAGCCCGTGCACTTACGTCTGGATCCAACGACGGTCGGTCCACATGCTCAGATCTAACCTCTGGGATTTGTTCTCCTCCTACGCGCTCTTCTTAGTGTCTGGACTATGATCCAACGGTCCAGATTCTTCACAGTGCTCGATCTGACGGCCACTATCACTCCTCCTCCCGAGCTTACGATTTCTTTCGACTTAGAAGATTTTCTAAGTATTCAAAGGTTTCAGCCTCCGAACCTTCTCCTGCAAAACTAGTTGAAAGGTCTCGTCTTTGCTTTTCCTCCTGAGCTCTGTCTTCATAAAACAGGACTTTTTTCGGTGCTATCACCGTTGCTTTCATGTTTTCCATCATCATTGTTGTTCTTGCCATCAATGACAAGCACACTCTTCCTGTAAACATGCCAACAACTTATAGCTATATAAGTAAAACTTCAACAAATTTAAGGACAACACAATCATTTGGACCTCTTGCATGGGCTTTCCCTACTCTAAGGGGCCTTAAAATGGTATTTTTTCTGCCACTCCTTATTTTCTTTGTTGTCCGGGACTGTGCTAGAAAAATTTTTGAATTTCTTCCTACCTGACCCCTGGGAACATTGTCTAAAGTCAACCCCCCTCCTTCCTCCAAATTTGGACCTAATCACACCTTAGAGTGTAATAGATAGTCTGATTTTAAACCTGAGCATTGACTTGAATGATTAGCATGAGAAATGGGAGAGGGAAGAGAGATAGGGGACATGGGACGTGGAATGTCGAGAAATGACATTTTCACCMCCCTGGCRTGGTCTTTAGTAACCAAATACACATTTGAGTTTTTGAGAKAATTTGGTGTAGGGATACAAGGGGAAGATTCTAAGGGAGGGGRAAAGGACTCTTCATAATCAACCAACTTCTTTTTTGGAACCTTGACTTTTTTATTTGAGAGGACCAGAGAGAGAGAGTGAGAAGCCTTACCCATAGAAACCTATGTCGCCACCTAGAACACATTGTCACCTGCTTCGCTTGTCTTTTGCATTTTGTGACTTGAGCATTCTCTTGTTTTCTTTTCCATATTTTGTTGTAAGAGTGAAGAAGCATTAGATTGCGCTTGCACTACGCCAATAAATGTCCAACTGCATGACACCCAAAACAGCGAAAGGGGATGCTCCATTAATATATTTGTTGCTTGAATGAAATATCATTCCAAACCAGCTCGATTTCTTCATGCAACCCCTCATGCATATCAACTTTGATCTGAATCCAAGCTCGCCACCGATCAACTTTGGTCTCCCATCCCAGTTTGAGCCCCATGAATTTTCCAATGTTATTTGCTATTGCCTTGAGAATATCCTCTCTCTAGAAAACTAAGGATAAATTTGGTAAAATCACCCATATTTTGGTTGGTGATTGAACATCTCTCATGGGGTCAAACGTGATAGTCCACTCTTTCAATACCAGTTTGGAAGGACCCTATCCCCATCTTATGCGTAATATCTCCAGCATCTCCTTAGGGTGGTTGAAAATGAAACAAATCCACACTCTTGCGAGAATGTAGAATATAGGACATTGCATGATTACAGGTTTCCAATTTTTCTCCATTCAGGATTTCATTGAAGCAGGGGGTACCACCTTTCCGCAAAAATTCCCTACCAAGGTCCTTCCAACCATATTTGCAATATCACCTATGCCAACATCTTCCCCCACAACCATTCTCCTTTTTTCTTTTCATGTCTTCCAACCTATACTTTTCCTAAGTTCTCGATTTTTCTATTTTAATGGTAGGGGGTTTCCCTCTCCCTTATCACACAAATCTTCAGATTCCACCTTCTTTGTCACTTTCTCTGCATGTATCTTCTCTTCTTTTTCCGAGAGCGAAGAATCTCTTCCTTTTTCCTTATTCTCGTTAATATTTTCGGCTACACTAATTATTGGCTTGAGTGTTTGTACAACTACCTCATTCAATGTAGAACCTCGATCTTGGAGTGGGGTCTCACGATTTAGGTTGAATGGGAGATCTAACGATCCTAAATCCTCCATGTCAGTTCCCCTTTTAATGCATTGGAACCTTACGAAATCCTCCTGCAACCAAAATATGCCATTTGTACCCCAGCAATCGTCATCATAATCCAAAGCCACTTTTCCCATCTCATGAAAGGTCCCTAGGTAATGAAGCTTGTTCGTTTCCCAGCTTCACATGTCATGTTTGTTATGGTTATTGAA
>JZKD02S1750371.1:0-12088 GCA_000966675.3 Picea glauca
ACCTTTTGCTTGAGAAAAGTGGCTCATGTCTTCTTCCAAAAACATATTTTTAAGATGAGTTCGCAGATTGCCTATGGTCTAGGGTGCGAGAATCCTTCATTCTCGCAGGTCACCCACACTTAGGGTGCAAACTTCTCGCAGTTTGCTCCATATATATGATGCGAACTTATTTTTAAGCTTGGAAAGGAGAAGAGGTCTCGAGGGTTCTAAAAGAGAATCTTCTAGAAAATGAGTTGGCATTCGCATGATTGTCATTCTACTGACTTCTCAGATTTGATGGGATTATCCTCATCCATGTAACCATCTCTCCTTATCCTATATATTGAAAGGTTTCTCATGGAAAAGGTTAAGCAAGATTGAATGAATAATTGGTGAAAGAATTGTGTGAAGAACCCTGCTTGGATAGAAGCTTGAAGACTCTATTTAGTCTATCAAGAGGAATTTGATCTTCTTCATACAAGTATAGAGCAAGTGTGTGTGTTGAAACCAAGGGTCACTGAAAGGAAGCTGGAAACATCAAGGTGATCAGGTTGTATCTTCTACTTTCAATTAATATGATACGACGACATGTCCCTTTCTCATTAAGTCACTCTTACTTTATTGTGCAACTCATTGATCATATGCATAAGTTGACATTGAATATACTTTTCTATCTTCACTTTGGTTGGTTTGTGTTGTCTTGGACTTGACTTCATGAGAGCACCGGAGTGAAGCGGGAACAACAAAGACCTAGGGAAGCAATGCTAAGATATGTAACTTATTCCTTCTCTTTAGTAGATTCAATGACTACAACTTAGGGAAATAGTCGTGTTCTGTTCTGTTTTGTTCTAGATCCAGGTGGATCTAGGGATCTTTGTCAGTGTCCGCACCTACCGATTTGTTCGATAACAAAATTGACGACTCCACTGGGGATGCAACCCATTTTTGGTGGTTTTTCCTTGGCCATTTGCTCTTAACTTACCATTTTTCATTTCCATCAATCTTTGAGTCTTGAGGAGACCCTGATAGACTCTTTGGATCCAGAAGTTCTTTAAAAAATTGTCTTTTCCAAAAATTTTCCTTGTTTCAAGCCTTCTCGCACTGCACCCTTCTGTAGCCTGCGAGAATCACTATAGTTCGCATCCTGCTTTATAATTGAGTGCAAACTTCTCACACTCTGCCTGTGTTTAGGCTGCGAGAATCCTTGATTCTTTCATTGTATACCACTGCCAGCGTACGAACCCATTTGCAAATTTTTTGGATTAAGGTTTTTTGTATCCTCAGATGTCCAGATTTGTATGTGTCTGGAAAGAACTTCTTTGGCCAGAGATTGATTGTTTATTGACTTTGAATTTCATGAATGATTAGTCTTCAGAAATTAAACGCTCTTCTTGTTCAATTTTTCTCAACTGTTACCTTTTGACCTTTTCTTAACAAGGATATAATTTCTGGTTTTGAAATCCGAGTGCTTGTTTGGTTGTGAGTCGTTGATTGGTTTAAAAGTTCGGATTAATTGTCTTATTCAATTGCTCATTACTAGGAAAATTGTTATCCATATGCATTTGAAGAGATTAGTCTTGTCTGTTTGTTATTTTTGTCTTCATTGAAAGATTAGTTTGGGTGTTTGTTGGGTATTTTTTTTTTCATTGGTTGCTTGTTTTTTCTTAGTTCGACCACTGTTGTTTGGTTTCTAATAAAAAATTAAAGACATTTTCTCTCTTTTAAGCAATTTTTTATTCGAAAATATTGGCATTCAAGTATTGAAAGACAACGAATAGAGACTTTGCATTGTTCATGATTGTTTGATATTGCATTTTCGAGAAGATCATTCATCGTAGTTCACGTTATTTCAGAAAACTCCTCTTTCCCTCCTGTAAATAAGATTCATCGAACAAAAAATTTGTATCATTCATTCCTATTTATGCATTGTTGGGTCAGAGTCTCACACAACATCGGTTTCGTTTCCGTCTCCTTTGAGTAACAACAACCTTAAATAATATTGCACAATTTTAAAATTTAACTAGTAACTTTTTATACATCTCTTTTACACCAACATTAGTTAGGCTAGAGCTTTGGAATAGACAGTGATATACACTCTCCAAAGCACAAAACACACAATATCATCTTGTGGTAAGGAGTGTCAAATTTTATTTGCAGTATTTTTTTCTGGGAATCTCTTCTCACACAAGGGTCAAACCCGAGGTCGCATTGAGATTGACAGAGTTACTCACCCTGCTTTGCTGATATTGGTGTAGAGATTGCACGTATTATGAGGGTCACTTAAAGGTATACCCACAATGTTGATTGTAAGTCTCTCAAGCTGATTTCGTGCTAAATACCCTACCCTTGTGTGTGGATCAGACTGTCGAATGTTATCCCAGGCATTATTGTTGTTAGTGGTAACCTTAGTAGCCTATATTCTTAGGGTCTTATACAAGGTGACTGTGAAGAGGCAAGTCTTCATGGCACCTAGAATCGACGTTGTCCAAACTCACTCGGGCTCCTTGGAGGGTATACCCACGATTATGTGTGGGAGCTTGCACCAGAGTGTAATTCTGTTAAGCAGGTCATCAACGTAACTTTTCCACCCTAGCCCAGTCCCTTCTTGTCTCATCGTTGTGACGTTGGATTTTATCACCAACTAGTGACTTCGGAATTAAAAGGTCTTGTTTGCTTGATTTTGCTTCTTAGATTTTTACTAGCGCATGTTGTTTGTTTACCCAAGTTTACCATAGAATTTCCTTCGTAAGTTTTTAGCTCGATCACATTTGACCCTCCATGTTGTTCACGTAGAATGCAAGGCTTACCCTCAGAAAATCTGGAAGGTTCTCAACCCTTGCCTACCAACTCACCGGAGGACTCTCCTCAACGGAGTGAATTCCAAGACGTTTCCACTCCACAAGTGGAAAGAATTAACTCTCTATAATGATTCTGAATTACCAATTCTCGAGAGGACTTTCGGCTTCATTTCGACTCTGAGAGACGTATTGTGCGGGTGAATTCTTTCGGAGACTTAGTTGTTCAGTCTTCTGGATCACCAACTGGACCTTTCATAGGACCTGAGGGTCAAGATTCTTTTTGGACTACTGACATTTTTAGAAGGCATCTCTTTGGATCAGGAGTAGGCGTTGATATCACTGTCGCACCTGAGCTGCCCAAAACATTTGATCCAGACGCAATACCTTTTACTACTGCTTATTATTTTCTTGGTACAGAAGTTCTACGAGCTAACCACATCTTGACTCTCCCTCCACAAATGGTCCATTACACAGATACGAGTCCTCAGATCGAGATTACTGCGGTTATCCAAGCCCCCATTGGCACACCACTTTCGCCCAGTCACCCCAACACTTCCACCCGAATATTGTGTGTTGACTGCTTCTATTCCTGCGCCTACGCAAAACACATCTGAAACTTCTGGTGGTCCCACTCCTTTTGGGCACCATCTTTCCAGTTTCATTCCGACACTTCCTCCACCCCCTTTCAGAGGACCTCCTACATTCTCTATCGGAGGCATTGATCTGAGTGGCACCATCCCGTCTTTCACACTTAGTTACCAGATTCCTATTGGTGGACAATTTCACCAAGGAGGACAAATTCAACCCCCCCTTGCAAGACCAATCCCAATTGAGACACAACCCCTGATTGGAGGGCAACTCCAACCGACCCCACCCTATGGAAAAAACATACCTCCATCCTTGGCCCAGTATTGGAATCATCTTATACAACATAATCTTCCACCAACTGGGGGGCAACAACCTCAAACAAACTCCATCATGCCCCCTAGCAAAGGCCAACCATATCCAGCCATATCTAATGCCGAGTTGATATGCGACTTTCCCTACTCTGAGACGAAAAATGTAGCAGTCGATTCATTATCTGATGAATCCCTTTTCCTGATTAGTTTCAATGATATTTAGTACAGAGATATCATCATATATCTCAAAATCCAGACTTTTCAGCCCCATTTGTCTAGTACTGACTGTCGTCGAATATGCTACCAAACCCATCAGTATATTATCCTCGGTGATACTTTTTATCGTTGTGGGATTGACTGCGATTTTTAACATTGCCTCACGTTTGACGAAGTCGAGAAAGCCCTAAATGACTACCATTTTGGAGCTTGTGGTGGTCATATGTCTGGGTATGCTACTGCTCAGAAGATCTTGCAAGCAGGGTATTTTTGACCTTCTTTATTTAACGATTGTATAATTTCCGTCCAAAAATGCCACGCTTGCCAGACCTACAACAATAAAATACGGTCACACCCTGCTCCTCTTCATCCTGTGGTTTTCGTTGGTCCTTTTGCGAAATGGGGTATCGATTTCATGACATGTCACCCTCACTCGGACAAGGGGCATGGATACATTATTGTAGCCGTAGATTATTTTACAAAATGGGTCGAGGCAATGCCAACATTTGATAACACCGAAACGACCGCAACATTATTCATATTCAATCACATAATAGCTCGTTTTGGTGTTCCTTAGGCTATCGTCACTGATCACGGTAGCCACTTTAGAAACTTCATGATGTCTGAACTCACTGAAAAGTTGGGTCTTCGCCATGAAAACTCAACACCCTATTACCCACAAGTCAACGACCAAGTCGAAGCAATTAACAAAGTTCTCATTACCATGCTTCGACGAATGATAGGGATTCACAAAACGAGTTGGCACACGAAGTTTTCAGCATTGTGGCCTTACCAGACATCCGTTAAGTCTGTTATCGAGTTTACACCATTCTAGTTAGTCTATGGTCTAGAATTCATCTCGTCGATTGAATGTGAGATACCCTCCCTAAAACTAGCCGTCGAACTCCTCTCAAACACTTCTGTTGAAGAAGAACGTCTGTTATATCTCATGCGATTAGACGAAACTCGTCGCAATGCCACCCTAGTTATAGAAGCCCAGAAGAAATGTTACAAAGCCCAATACGACAAACATGTCAAGCCTTGCATTTTCTCCGAAGGTGATTTGGTTCTCCTTTACGAACAATGTCAGGATATGCTAGGAGCAGGAAAATTCGAAGCTATGTGACGAGGTCCTTATATCGTTAGATGAGTTTAGGAGAAAGGAGCTTACGAGTTAGTGGACTACGACGGTATTCTTTTGAGTGAACCCATAAATGGGTTATGCTTAAAGAAGTACTATGCCTAAGATCACCTGTGCATGAGTGCTTGTATTTTATTGTATCATACTTTTTGTGTGTTACTGTAATATGCTTTTTTGTTATCTAGTCTCTGCCCCCGACCGCTTATGTTATGTTGTGTTTGGTTTCCAGATATCAGAGTCTTCACTATCCCACATTGGCTTTGCTGACGGCGCTGACCGTAGTACTCAGAACCTTGCTTCTGCTTCTTGGTCAATTTACACCCCTACAAACGAACTTATCACTCAACGAGGTGTGTGTCTCGGTCATGCGACCAACAATATTGCAGAGTATAGCGCCGTCATCGAATTGTTGATTGATGCTATTTCGCTCGGTATCCGCCACCTGGTTGTACGACTCGATTCTCAACTAGTAGTACTACAACTAAGTAATATCTATGATGTTCGAAGTCCTACTTTATTACAGATATATTTACGAATTCGTCTCTTGGAACGTTATTATGATTATATTGAGTATCAACACATTCCTAGATGTCTAAATTCATTGATGGATGCATTAGCTAACTATGTATTAGACATACATTTGGGTCATTTATAAACCAATCACATCACATGTATCACACAACACAAGATAAGCTGGTAGAAACCGTATATATTTATATAACGATCAAAAGTTTTTACAAAAAGTTTTTGTCCAAAGACCAAAATATCAAAAATATGAAGCCCATGGCTTCTACAAAATAGCGTCACGGATGATGCTTACGATAACACATGACTGCTTGAGCCATCCTATGAAGCAGTCGACTGATAGGCTCAGACACCCCCATAGTATGGCACTGGTAACGTCTAGGGATCTCCCCGATAGCCATATGCGGGATGTCAGCAGTCAACCCCTCTAAGTTTTTCTCCACTTCCTCGTAGTCTTCGGCATCCCATATCGCCACTGGAGCCGCATCTCCTCGTCGTTGAATAAGAGAAATTCCTGGAGGTCGATATGGCCCCACATTTGTATCATCAAAAAGAGTTTGTTTTGATTAATTTTTGGATAAACACAAACATTCCATATGATAAAAATTACAAAAACATTTAAAAAGAACAAATTGTGTACTTCTTACCTAAATCACCCCATTGAGCATCCTCAGGTAGGGCCAAATTCGGATCCTCTCAGAAATCCAAACCAACGTATGCGTAGTCATCAATTATCGGCATCTGGGGCCGCAACCAGTCAAAAAATGAATCATTGTACTTGATGATGGGCCCAACTACGTGTTGGGCCATGAGGTTGCACCACCTTAGCATCATCGGGTCCTGTGGGGCCGATAAACCCCAATCAAATTGTAATCTCAGCAATGAGACCCTCTCGAGGAAGGACACCAAAAGTGATCTGTACCCAAACTGCTTCAAGTTGCTCCTTCTGCACTTCATGAATTGCCTCTTCATACTGCGTAGAACTGCATCTGACTAGTTGAAGACTCGAGGCTTTGTACACTCTATGACGTATTAGAAGTAGCTCTGGAGAGCCATGTGTGGAGCTGCGCTCTCGGCCATGCGTGCTATAGTGAACAAGATGGTTCACAGGGTAAAGTATTGGACCCCCCAAATAACAACCTTGCCCTTACTTCTTTCTTCCTTAGGAACACAGTATTGGCGACAATACTCACTCATAGGGAGCTCGCCGCCTCGACCACCGGTCAAGTTAGCATGGTACCCACGCCGTGATAACCCTGTTATAAAATAGAGATCCTCGATATCTAAGGTCAACGTGTGGACTCCCACGTGAAACAACTGTTGGTCCACGTCCCACATATGAACCAGGTATTCCAACAATCTGAGTTGGGCCCTCATGCCCGGAATCCTGAGGAATTTCAAGAGCCCACAGTTTCGGAGGGCAGCGACGGTACTCGGGTTATTCCCGATAATGGCATCCTCCTCCTCCTCGTGTTCTCTTTCTCGCTACTCCAACATTGTGATGGTCAAATGCCTACATAAGAATCGTAAGAGAAGGGTCAACGACTTATTTCAAACCTTGGCATAATTTTTATTGAGCAATAGACAAATTTAAATTTCATTTTTCAGCCCCCGCAGGTGCCCCTTTAGCACAATGCGAGATTCTCGTCGGTGCCCTTAAGGCCGCCTGCGAGAATTTTAGATGCATATGACCAGCCTACAAGAACACCGGGGCGCAAGTTGTGGCTTTAAAATGAACTTAAAACTCTGAAAATTGTCAATGAAAACTAAACATAAACCATGGAAAACGTAGAAGATCAAGAGCTTACCTCGTTGGCGGAGACGGTTCGCCAAATGGTCACTCGTGCCTCCCGCGATTGAGCAACGAAATTTGGTGGAAAATGAGGTGTATTGGGCAAAGTTTTTGGCAAAATCACAATAAAAATGGTAAAAGCTCTCTTTTTACTCATATTTATTCACTTTTTACCATTTTATTTTTATTTTTATATTGTTTTGTATATAAAACCTAATGCCTAATAGTCCTATGAGTGTGACTTTTTGTAGATATAACAAATTTGAAGTCCACACGAAGGAGTACAGATGTTTTTTCTTTTTTGTCGCATATATCACTGTTTTTTAGGGTTTTAAAAAAAAAAACTTGAGCTTAGTCTTCGTTCGTTCTCGCGCTCGAAAATACATGAGAACATAATCGAATATACATTTTTCGTCTTTTCGTACTCGTCATGGTAACACGAAAACGACGAACGCAAATGAGTGCTTTAAGTTCTTTTCATGCTCCATTAAAATGAAAATATGGCTGAGCGACCTTGTTCTGTTCACGCTCGTAAAAATATCTGAACAAAACGTTCGATGGGCGATAGTTTATCACTTTTTCGGTCATGTCGAACTATTTTACGAAAAATGAATTGAGAGAGTTCTCTTTAAGTGTTTTTCTGACTCTCAAAACATGAAAGACCCCCGAGTTTTTTATCTTTGGACTCGTTAAACAAACATTGAAAGACCCGTAATGGGATCGAGCCACTCCTTTCTAGGGTTCGTTAAACATACTCCGAGGGCCTCATCCGAAGGATGAGCTTACATCAACAAACATATGTTATCCTCCTCAAGCTTGCGTAAAAATAAAGAGGTACTCACCAGAAATGATGGGGGAAATTTTGGAAAATGGATGTGTTTTCGTATTCATATTAATGGCAGTAAGCATCGCTCTTGAACATGACACCCCCTATTCATCATTTGAAGCTAGTTTGAGAAATTCATTTGTCTCTCATTTGACTTACTACAAGGTCATATCTTGGGTTGTCTCTAAGTCAATGCTGCCAAGTCCTTGGTCATGTCATTCATATGTTCAAGAGAAGTTCATCTAAGTCCTCTATTGAGTCGACCATCTGCATTTTTCCATTCTTACTATGTCAACCTTCGCTATGTCCGTTTCAACCTATATTCATACTCCGTTTCATCCTCAAACTCTGTTATTTATTTCGTGTCATTGATGGGGGATACATCAAGGCCCTCTTGTGACTAGTCTTGTTCCGTCGACTCCAACTCATTATCTAGAAACAAGACTTATAAATTATCTGGTATTTTGGAACTTGCATGCCCCAATGGCAGGTTTCCTCGCTTTCGACAGTTGGTTTTCATTATTGACACCTGATCAGGAGGTTCCGTCGAGTGTTCAACCTCAGCTCATTTATTCACATTCGTTGGATTATACTAGTGTACCTTGGGAGTCATTGACATTAATGGTGATTTCCCTCGCACTTGTTAACAGTTTCATCAATGACCGATAATCAAGTGGTTTCTACCATGTTCGACTTCAACACATGTAATCGCATGGCTAGATTTGTACTTTCCTGTGACTGGTCTGAAGACTCTGGGTCTCATCTTTTTTATCCACGCTACGATGGAATATGTATGATTTGCATCGGCACATAGATCCACTTTGTATGTCATGTGGCTATGTCGTTTTAATTTAAGTCTTCTCGCATAGATCCACAGTGTATTCCTGGTGGCTATGCAGTATTTTGACGGCATGGATCCCCAGTGTATGATTGGTGGCCATGAACTACATTCATGATGTCATCTGTCTGTGATCTGAGAATGAGAATGCTTATCTCATCCCTGGTATTATATTCTACAGATCCTTGGTTGTTTGCAGGTTTTCGATTAGATGCGCTTCTGGTTTCTGACACACGCAATTTACAAAGTATTTCAGCTGTCACAAGTTCCGGCCTCATACTTTGTAGTCATTATGTTACACATGATTTTGGTCACTCTGGTGATGTCTCAACCGTGATGTATTTAGGCTCCCAACAACGACCTTTTGCTTGAGAAAAGTGGCTTCTGTCTTCTTCCAAAAACATATTTTTAAGATGAGTTTGCAGGCTACCTATGGTCTAAGGTGCGAGAATCCTTCATTCTCGCAGGTCACCGACACTTAGGGTGAGAACTTCTCGTAGTCTGCTTCATATATAGGGTATAGGGTGCAAACTTTTCGTAGTTTTCTTCATATATAGGGTACAGACCTATTTTTAAGCTTGGAAATGAGAAGATGTCTCGAGGGTTCTAGAAGAGAATCTTTTAGAAAATGAGTTGGCATCCGCATGGTTGTCATTCTACTGAATTCTCAGATTTGATGGGATTATCCTCATCCATGTAACCATCTCTCCTTCTCCTATATATTGAAAGGTTTCTTATGAAAAAGGTTAAGCAAGATTGAATGAAGAATTGGTGAAAGAATTGTGTGAAGAACCCTGCTTGGACAGAAGCTTGAAGACTCTATTTGGTCTATCAAGAGGAATTGGATCTTCTTCATACAAGTACAGAGAAAGTGTATGTGTTGGAACCAAGGGTCACTGAAAGGAAGCTGGCAACATCAAGACGATCAGGTTGTATCTTCTACTTTCAATTAATATGATACAGTGACATGTCCCTTTCTCATAAAGTCACTCTTACTTATTGTGTAACTCCTTGATCATATGCATAAGTTGACATTGAATATACTTTGCTATCTTCACTTTGGTTGGTTTGTGTTGTCTTGGACTTGACTTCATGAGAGCACCGGAGCGAAGCGGGAACAACAGAGACCTAATGAAGCGATATCAAGGTATGTCCTGTCATGTTTTTTTCTAGATCGAGGTGGATCTAGGGAGATCTGTCAGTGTCCACACCTACCGATTTGTCTGATAACACCTGTGCAGGTGAGGTCGAAGTAGTCTTCATGGACGTGCTAGGGACATCTTCAACTTCATCATCCTTCTTAGTTCTGCTTGGCCCAGGTGTATCCGACATAGCTTCAGAGCTTTCCTCGTCAGACATGTCTGTGGGGTCCACTGCAACAAGGAGGTCCGCCGACCATTCCTTGGTAATATCCTCAAAGTCATCTTATGTCATCTTGTAGTAGGATTGAAGTTGTTGTTTATGCTCATCATCGTGCGCTGTAATCTAGGTGAAGTGGTGGTCCGTGCTAAATTTCATCAAAGGTCTAAACCTATGAAGTATGTTCGGGGTGATTTGCGGTGTAGACTGAATTGCATTCTTTAGTTGGTTGAAGTAGGTGTGGAAGACAACATTGGACTGCCACTGCTTGTTCATGTTGTTGGAGTACCACAACGTATAGAACTTCACGGCTAGTGGTTCGAAATGTTCGATCTCCAGAAAAGTGGCTCTCTCTGGCAGTTCTCAAGCGATGAAAGCGATGAGTATGAACAACCAAGTAAAGTGGAACTCATACCCTTGGTTTTGCGCTCTTCTGCAATCCAATTCTAACTTTGTTTATAATATATTGTGCCCAGTTCATCTGCAGTCCCTCGACACACTTACCTGCGAAGTCAACTACGAAGCTAATCACCTGTATTGTTCTATTCTTATGAACTAACTTGCCCACGATCAGCTGACATGCAAGGCACACTATGCCACTCTGGATAGAGGCTACCTTGTAGCCTCGCGGACCCTTCTCTACATCGCCATAAGTTTCCTTTATCCGATGTGCTAGTGCTCGGTCTAAGGTCTTGCCTGGGTAAAAGTCCTGTGGGTCAGGACCTTGCATGCTAAGTCCTGTGATCCGATTGATCAGAGCCAGATCCACAGTGATGCGGTGGTCCAACCATAAGTATCCGTCATGGTAGCTAAGACAACAACAACTTGACGCATGCGTTGACTTCCTGGTGTTTGCCTTACGTTGAGCAGTGTGGACTGTGTGAGGTTCTGTGTCCAGGACTGTGGGACAATCTTAGGATTTCTGCCTTTGTGTAACGCCCTCTTCGTTACGTCTCTTAACAGCGAGGTACAATAGGAAATTTTTCTTTTCTTTTTAGTTTGGTTCCATGAAGAAATAAGGAATTAACCACGCCACATAATTCATATCAATAAAAAAAAACACATGACATCATAACTTAAAGTGATGCATGATCAAAATATAAACAAACTTTACAATATCATTGCTGAACGAAATTGCAATATATAATGCCCAACAGTCTCATCATATTTTCACCAATAACAATAATTTGCCAAATATAAAACGCTTTCTAATTTACCAATTAAAATCGTACCTTAGCCACACGCCTGCTTCAGAGACGTCCCTCGTGCTGTGCCTCTTCCCTCGCTCCATGCTGCTTCTGCTTGCCGACCAAGGAAAGCTCACCGGTACCTCCCAGCCAAACGCTAGGGGTACTCTTCTTCCCCCTTAGCCCCCCGAGCCGCAAAGGGGCCACACAAGAACCAGAGATAAAATAGCGTCTCAGCAAGCCTCAACGGCTGAGATACCACTCCAATACAGCTGAGATATACCCAACTCCACACAAGCAATCCGTCAAGCCACGGTTCGACAACGTATCGTTACGCTTCCTGTCCTCCTTTTCTTCCTTCCTTTCCCTTTCTTTTATAGCAATTTTTGAGAGTCAACTAAAACCCTAACTCGTTAATTTATTAATTTTTAATGTCAACCTTCTAACAGTCCCCACCGTCCAAGTGTCACACATGCCTCTCGTTCTCCAATTTAATTTCTTTTAATAATTCAAAGACTCAGTTTCCCT
>JZKD02S1750371.1:12098-51024 GCA_000966675.3 Picea glauca
CTTTATGTTTTCTACTAAAGCTTAGTTCAGGAATTCTTAGCTGCTCCTGTGCCTGGCTTTTACCTCACCTATTTCTTCCTCAAATCAATGCCATCCATACTTAATTCGATCCAATTTTGCCACTACCTTTCCCGGTGAAAGAACTTTGTCCAAAGCTGAGAGTGAATCTCCTTGTTTAAAGCGTAGACCCCATTTGCCCAATGACCCTCCTTGTTGTTCCAAATCAACCATTTAAAAACCCCAACCCATGTTCTTCATAACTAGCCTAATACCTCTTCAAACAAAGCTATATCAGACAGAGAGATCCCTCTCTGAGTCTTGGAGGGCTAGATCCAAGACTCGAAGTGGTTTTGATGTTTTCTCTGTGACGGCCTCACAACCTTGGGTAAATTACAGAGTGCTAACATAATGGAGACTCCACTGGGGACGAACCCAGAATCTCCGGTTTCGCATACCCTATTGCTATCAGACTGTAATATTTTTGAAGAGATCTTCCATTAATAAAGAAGAGGCACTTTTACAGAATTCTTGTGTATGCTCACTGGTGATGTTGATCTTCTAAGTTGAATGTTTTCTTTCTCTGTAATTATTTTGTTTTCTCTAACTAATCTTTATGAATAGCGTAACCTTGCAGGATTTATCTTTGATACCCTATTTCCGATTCTAAAGATTTAAATGTCTATCTTCTAATATCATCAATTAAGAAATTCTTAACTGCTTGTTAGTCGAAGTTTTTTCCTTATCTTCTCTTATGTCCATCATTTTAATTACTAAAGATCCAACGAGTGTATTATCTCGCCCTGTGAAGATCTTCTTTGGCATTTCTGGTTGTATCTCATATCCAATTAATCACAAACCCCATAGCCCAATGGTCGTGTCCCATCTCATAACTGTTGTCAGTCCCTGTTGTCAGTCCTTTACCCTTTCCACTCATGACCAACCCCTTATGGCGACTTTCACTTCCCATCGCCTACAATCCCTAGCAGCCACGTCAACCATCCGTATGTTTTCGCCACCGTCACCTGCCATATCACCCCCAAGTGGCCCATTTTCCATTAAAGACTGGATAATCTACCTGTTGTCACGCTGACCGTTTTCCCGTGTCCAACCAACCCTAGTTTTAAATAAAACTACCGTTTAACCTCTTCATTCACTATTCGTCCATCGTGCCAGAAATTTTTACTCTTCCGCCACCTTCATCCACAGTCGCCACCTTCATCCACAGTCCAGTCTACCCACTAACATCATGTTTATTACAGGTACTGTTTCTGAAATAGTGTCAAAGCCAAGACAAGCGGAAGAAGAAGAGAATCCTTTCCTTCCTCCTCTCGTCGACCTGGACAAAATTCCCTTGGTTGATAAAGATCGATTGATCGCAGATACCATTTGCAACTTCGACTTTTCGGATCTTCAGTTATGGCTACGGGAGGTGTTCTTGGACCAGAGCGACGAAATTGGACTCTGGGAGTCCAATTTGCCCATATATCTTTTTCCGCAGATTCATCATTTCCCTGAATTCGCCCTCAAGTGCCAAGCCCATTACATCCCCGACCAGAAGGCCATTGTCTCTTCATCTGGAGACATCCTCTTCTTCATCACTCCCGAAGATATTGACCAGATGATGCAAATTCCCCGTGCTGAATCAGCGTCCCCATTCAATTTAGAAATCCTCACTGAGCTATACCAGAAAATGACCTTCCCTCAAAGAGCTCAGATATTTGAGCTTTTCCTCCCCACTTCCGCTCAACTCCCTTCCACCAACCCCCCTTACCCTTCTTCGCTTTTCTCCACCAAAGGAAATCAAATCATTTCTTCTCTTTGTGCCCTGCTTGGTTACTGTTCTGACCAATGGGTAGATGAGCCCATCCTGGGTTTTTTGTCCATCTTTTCAAACGATGAAAAGCCCACAACGCAATTCGACTACAACACCTTCTTGGCCGATAATATTCATGAACAATTCGTGAATTTTGGCAGAGAGGGTATGTTCAAATATTCTTCCATATTGGCGTACATGTTCGTTTACTTCCAAGACGACAGATTCAATTTTTCCATGCAGAAGATGGACGCAGACGGAAGGCCTCAGCCAGTCACCGCATGGACTTCTCTCCTGAAGCATAACTCCACTAAGTATAGCTTCAAGGTTTTCATTGATCTGTTCTATCACCTGGTGGTAAGCAAGTTGAGCGGCAGGCCTAAGCCACGAATAAATGAAGAAGTCCAGAGAATTCTACATCTATCGAACAATGCGAAGACAGGAGACTGGTTCTTGTATCAGGATCACACTGAGATCCGAGTTTTCGGGTGCGAATTGGAACCCTACAAGCTGCCGAAATATGTACCGGTAAGAATTTTTGCATTAGAATATATTAGGCAGATAATGAATTCAGATGACATTCACTTTGTTTCCCTGAAGAAGAAGCAGCAATTGTGAATCAAGGGGCAGATTGGTTCTTTCATCTGCAATAGTCGAGGTGCAGGGGAAGAAGCAAATAGAATGTTGAAGGAGATGAAATTCTTTACGAGTTTCACCTGGCACTATGATCCATGCGGGATCATTTCAGAAATGAGGGTGAAAAATAAGAGTGTCCCATACGCTCACGAGTCTAAGCCAAAGATCGAGAAATTTGCAAATCAGACGGTATGGGTGCCTAACACTCTGATGGACGAGGAACAACAAGTCGAAGTGGAAGCTCAGGTGCCCTTGATGAGTGTGCCACCCACTACCACACCTCAGGTCCCCAAGGAGAAGAGGCCCCGACAGGAGTCATCTCCTCCTGTAACAGAGGTGTCATCAGAAGAGTTCCAGATGCACACCAAGAGACCAAAGACAGTTTCAACGCCTGGCGCTACAGTAGAACAAGAGGTCCCACCTACCCCAGTAGCTACCACAAGGGTCAAGCCATTCATTCTGCCTTTCGGTTCGAGCCAGCATAAAGCAATCACAACAGCAATACCGAAAAAATCCACAGATTCTCCCTTGGATACTCAGCCAAGCAAAACTGGGACCAAGTTGGGCATTTTCGAAAAATATGAATTAATCAAGAAAAAGAACTAGACTCTCACTAGCAGCACTTATGCTCAGTTTCGGAAGCAGTCTTCCACAACTCAACATAGGCTTCTTTCATCATTTGACACAGAAAATGGTAGGATGAACATGGCCAACCTCCAAGCAGATCAGATGGATCTGCATAAACAAACAGGGGAGATGGTTTTTCACACACTGGCTCATGCTTCAGCTTCTGCAGCAAAGTTTCATGTGTCTTTTAACAATGCTCAGACACAACTCAAGCTGGAGAAAATATCATCTTTCGCGAAAGACAACAGGATCAAGACGCTAGAGGAGCTGGTCCTCAAGATCAGTTATGACCCTGCGAATGTCAAGGCTGCAGAAGAGATGATAAAAAAGAAAAATGCTGACATCGCATGATTAAGAAAACAGTTAAAACTCCCGCCCACAGAGGATTCACAGGCGAAGGAGATAGCAGAAAAGGAAGATGAGAAGGACGAGATGCTAAGGTTGATCATGGAGTAGAACGCTCAGCTCAAAGAGATGGAAGCTGAGCTGGAAAAATTATTAAAAGAGAAAGAACAGGCGAAACCAATGGAAGGCATTCCATTGAGTGCTATCCCAATTGTATGATTGAGCACAGTAACAGTGACAACCATTCTGTCTGCTACACCAGTGTCACTACCCAAAGGAACAATAGACCTTGCCAAGTCCATGGAGAAGATGAACCTGCAAAAGACAAAAATCAGCAGGCTTAAGAAAGAAGTGGAGAACCTCCAAGATCTCAATACTTCTTTCCAAACAAGCCTATCCAAAGAAAAACAGGTAAATGAGCATATAAGGAAGGAATTAGAGCAGCTCCAAAAGCAGACAATGGCAGGGAAGACTTTGGCTGAGGTCAAAGAGATTGTATGGATAGATATTACCAAGTCTATAAATGAAATCTGGCCAATGATTCAAATCATGTTTGAACAAAATGAGTTGCTTCAGAGGAGCAAACAGGCGATTGAGAAAATCAGAGTGGAGTTGGGAGACATGCCAGCACAAGCAAATAAGATCATCAGGTTCCTGAATTCCAAGACCAGAGAGGAACTAGAAGAACTAAAGATTGAAGACAGAATATAAACTATATTGGAGGTTAAAATGGTCTTAACCAAGAGAGGTCTAATGCTTCAACTTGAGGAAAAAGTTCAAGTCATGGATCAGGGAGTATAGAAGTTTTTTAATAAGATAGATGTTCTCCAAAAGAAAGGCCTACCTGGTCTGAAGGTCATTAATGACAAACTAATGACACTCCCTGATTACAAGAAGAGGTTGACTGAAGTGTCTAATGACAGTTCCAAGTTTGTAGGGGTACAAGGGAGCATCACAGGTAAAGCATTCATGGAGGCCCTGCAGTTGGATATTAGTATCCAACACGAGATTAAACATATATTCCTCATTAAGCCTACATTTGCTAAATATACAGACATGGATGAAGTGTACCGGAGATTACTTAAAGTCACAGTGCCAAGTCATCTCAGATGGGAAGAACTTTGTGACCTACTAGATTAGCAGATGAGCTGTCACTATCCAGTCACTTGTCCAGTCAGAAGAGGTTGCGAAGACACCTCGCCAATGCCTTACCCCAGGATTTCTACATGCAGTTGTACTGAGTCATCAAACAGTTTTTGATTAGTTAAAGCAGTTAGACTAAAAATAGAATGAGCACGTCATGATCAGTGATGACAAGAAAATTTGTAATTTGAATTATAAATACTTCAACTCTCGAAGTATTTGAGGTTGTTGATTCGCATCCCCTATTTCTATCAGACTGTACTATTTTTGAAGAGATCTGCCATTAATAAAGAAGAGACACTTTTACAGGATTCTTGTGTATGTTCACTGGTGATGTTGATCTTCTAAGTTGAATGTTTTCTTTCTCTGTAATCATTTTGTTTTCTCTAAATAATATTTATGAATAGCGTAACGTTGGAGGATTTATCTTTGATACCCCGTTTCCGATTCTAAGGATTTAAATGTTTATTTTCTAATATCTTCAATTAAGAAATTCTTAACTGCTTGTTAGTTGAAGTTATTTCCTTATCTTCTCTTCTGTCCATCATTTTAATTACTAAAGATCGAGTGAGTGTATTATCTCGCCCTGTGAAGATCTTCTTTGGCATTTCTGGTTGTATCTCATATCCAATTAATCACAGACCCCATAGCCCAATGGATGTGTAGACTGTCTCAACCAATTTAAAAACTCTTTGACAACAAAACCAACAGTTCCTTTACCTAGCCTAATACTTGAAATTAAAACAAAGCTAAATCCTATAGGGAGATCCTTCTCTGAAGCTGGAAGGGCTAGATTCCAGCTTTAAAAGCGGTTGGATAAGGTTACCTTTGTAGATTTCTTCTTTTTCAACCTCTAGGAAATTTACAGAGTGCTAACAACATGTACATTTGAAATATGCTTTATGGGCTAACAGAATAGGCACAAAAAGATCCATTGGAATGTTCCCATTTCAGATGGTATATGGTACTAACATTGTTTTACCCATAAATCTTGTGTTACCTGTAATGAAACTCTGGCAAGACTCAAAAGATGAGCCAAATGACATCACCAGAAGAATAAATCAAATGATTGAAGTTCAACAAAAAAGGGCTGAAGTAGATGAAAAACTACAGAAGTATCAGGATAACATGAAATCCCTGTTTGACCAGAAAGCTAAAGATAGGGAATTTCTCCTTGGGAATTTACTTTTAAAGTGGGAAGCCAGGAAAGAAGATACGGGGAAGCACAGTAAGTTTGACCAGATCTGGTGTAAACTGCAAAAAATTTCAGCCTCTGAAGGAAAGATTGCATTTTTGTAAGAAAATCTTGACGGAGAGATTCTTAACACCCCTATCAATGGGCATTACTTCAAACATTTCATGCAGTAATATAGTTCCAAACTCTCATTTTACATACCGGTTTGGTTTTCACTTTTTATTATAATTTTCGTACTTTTGGTAAGTTTTTATTTTCATTGTAAATAGAAACAATTTAGTTGATTTCATATATATATATATATATAGATATATATATATATATCAAAATATGCAACAAGTAGGTTTCCACTCAGCAAAGAGTTCTTAACATCTTTCATGATTCATTTCATTACAGGATACAGGCCAATAACCGAGAGACAATCTCTAACAGGAATTAATACTCACATTGAATTTTTCTTGAAACAGGTCATAAACTAATAGTTTGCTTGGTTGAAAATATAGAGAAAATCTGAGGTATGAACTTCTGCCCTGGCGACCCAAGTTCAAATTTTCAAGAAGATATTAATGAATATGACATAAGTTTCATCTGCACTAATATTGTCCTTGATTTACAGTCGGAAAGTTACAAGATTAGAACATAATTCTCAAGTTTTCCCTCTGGATAAAAAAAAAAAAAAAAGGAAAATAAAACAAAATATAAAAAGAAGGTTTTTAAAAGAAGAAAACAAACAGTAAAGAACCTTTCTTCTTGGTCTTCAAAGAGGAAAAAGAGATTCACTTTAACTCTGGAAACTTAAAAACAAATCTTCCATATGAGAATCGGCGAAAATCCCGATGATATTCCTAACTTTAACTGAAATACAAAGTATGTTTGGAGTAATCCTAACTACTCTACCCTATTTACCAGATTTAAAATTATTGATGTCGCTCAAGGAAAGTCCTTGAAAAATAAAATTTTCCATGAAAACTTCCTAATAAACGAAGGTGTTTTGAAAGTCGGAAGATGATTATTCTAGGGTAATCAAAGAGAGTTAACAGAGCTCTATTGCTAAAACATAAATAGATATCATTCCTGGTATATTTTATGATATACAAATGGATTGCCCTCACTTCATGTTTAAAAATATAAAGAAAATTCATAAAATGATTGCCCCCATCTAGTTCAAATAAATATGATGAAAGAAAATTCATTAAATGATTGCCCTCATCTCAACATTTAAATGCAAAGTTATTAATTGAAGTGGTGAAAGAAAATTCAACATGGGAATTATATAACTTCACCATGGTACTGAACAAGCTCGTTGGCAGTGAAGCAATGTCTATGATATTTATAAGGCTGTTATACATGTATTATATTGTACCCTGACAACTAGTTCTTTTTCACGCTAGATCTACATTCTAAGTTAACGTGGGGCTCCCTGTTTAAAGCATTAAAATCACTTTACCTTGATGCGAATAAAATCGAACAAAGTCTAATAGATTGGTTAAGGTTGTTTTGATTATTTCAAGTAATTCTAAAATCAGTTTTAAGAAAATGAAGCAATTTAAGCCTGAATTCAAGATTGATAAATGATTAAGTTTTGAAAGTTTTCAAAGATATGGATGAAGTCCCAAGTCTTTCTATATTTTTTTTTCTTTCAGAATGTGTTTCACAGAACTGCAATAATGACTCCATTTATCCAATAAAGGTACTTGGTCTACTGTTTTTCTCGTCCCGCAAGGATACGAGATCCTTAGATGGAGCCTATGTTGAAACATATATATTTTTCTAAAACTTTAGACTTAAATAAGTCTCATTCTTGTCTAAATAAGGATAAACGCATAGTTGAATACCACCGTCGATGAAGTGTTTCAATTAATCCAACGATCTGAAATCTTTAAAAGTTATGGATCCGCCATTTCATTAAAAAGTCAAATCACCAAGACAACTTTCAAAGTGTCAGGTTTCAAGATTTTGCAATACTAACAGTTAGACATATAAAGAACCCCAAAGTCCTGATATGCGAAGTCATGAAACTAGATTAAGTTAAATCGGGTTAATTAAACAATTAAAATGATTATCAATAATTAATCCTTATCGCAACTTCGCGTTTCGGGAATCCTGCCTCGAATGATAACTTAAAATATCGATACCTGAAATCATGAAACTCTTAAATAATCGTGATTATTTACAAAAGTTAAACATGATTAATATTAATTAATCAATCATGATTTCGCGATTTGGGAATCATAGCTTAAATTGAATTCCACTTTTATTTCCTTGGTCGTTCTTTTACTCTCGGCTATATTGGTCTCCCATGTTTTTAATATTATATCACTTTTGATTTGTTCTGCAACAGTCAATCTGGGAGTTACAGATATTTTTTCTCTAGTCGATGACACGACCAATTCTTGAAAAGTGGTCCAGGCTGCAGTAGCCTCTCTTTCTCTGAAACCAATATTATCCAAAGATTGGTTTACTTCTCGAAAATGATTTTGGATGATTTCTACCTTGGTAAAAAGGCTCTGTTGTGCTATTTTCTGTTTCTTTAGCACTTCCAATGCTTGAGTTTGAAACAATGCTATATCTTTGTTGGCACAAGGACAGACCCAGGGTTCAACGCTCAAGAGCACACCAACAAAACCCTAACTATCGACCCTTTCAGCAACACTTGCGAAGCAGATGAAGTCTCACCCGAGGTAGAGGTAGGGGTGGTTGCAGGACTCAGATGTATGCAACCTTAGCTGGAACACCTATTTGTGATTATATCTTTTACAGGGCACTCAACGTAGATCATTCATCAATATTTAACCCATACGGTACTTCGCAGATAACAGAGAACATCGCAGTGAATACTTAGACTAAAGATGATTCAGTTCTTAGCCACATAAATATAGATTAGATCCAGCAGATCAAGCACTAAGCATATTATATATCAGATCTAACATTCATTCATATATCATAAGCACAGAGCATAACTAGATCTATTTAATCACAACAAGCACTTATCCAAGAAGGAGATAAACACATTAGGTCGAAGCACAGAGCACAATACACAAAGTTACTATGGCTCACTCTCACCCTGGAGATACATCCACAAAGTCTTCTTCTTTATATTATCTCGGTCAAGCGGTTACAACACAGAGCTTCAGTGACCCTTACTTCGCACAGGACAGAAGATTTGCACATCTCGCTAGATCCTTCTTCCTTACACTTCAGCACAAAACTACAACAAATTGCATTTAACGTTTCAATCTCCTTACAATCATGCACATAACACTTGCAATATACATCCAATCACAAAGATCGAGCTACTAGCACTAAGCCTTTAGCTATACATCACATAGATGTACTACTACTCTCTACTTATATTGCCTAAGTATCTATTTATAGATTACAAAATGGGCCTAAGCGTGGGTAAACTTACGGGCTGACATCCATTTTTCTTTACATCAACCCAAAACCCTAAAAGGGACCCAAAAATAGAGGTCTTGCTTCCTTAATTTCTGCTTCGCGTTGCGCTCCATCTTTGGCAAGCTATCGCAGTCTAAAAAACGGTCAAATATGACCAAGTATTCTTCAAAACTTGGTCAAGGGCCAACAAACCCCCAAAACTCACCCGTGACTCGTCTCGAGTCACTCATGTTTGATTAATTCCGCCTCGAATGCCTCAAGCTGCTTCGACCTACTACAGTGCGAGAACCTCTTGCTCAGTAAATTTCTGGATCACTGTGTCATTGAGCAGTCCTTCCAGGCGTTGTTCTGCAGTGATGACAACCTGTTCGAGTTCAACTCCCTGGATTTCAAGTTCAGTGAACAGTTGGTATGCCTTTTCTTGGATTGGCTGAAGTCGTTGGGAGACTTCCATCACTTTACTTTGCAACGTATGTACTTNATTGATGTCGCTCAAGGAAAGTCCTTGAAAAATAAAATTTTCCATGAAAACTTCCTAATAAACGAAGGTGTTTTGAAAGTCGGAAGATGATTATTCTAGGGTAATCAAAGAGAGTTAACAGAGCTCTATTGCTAAAACATAAATAGATATCATTCCTGGTATATTTTATGATATACAAATGGATTGCCCTCACTTCATGTTTAAAAATATAAAGAAAATTCATAAAATGATTGCCCCCATCTAGTTCAAATAAATATGATGAAAGAAAATTCATTAAATGATTGCCCTCATCTCAACATTTAAATGCAAAGTTATTAATTGAAGTGGTGAAAGAAAATTCAACATGGGAATTATATAACTTCACCATGGTACTGAACAAGCTCGTTGGCAGTGAAGCAATGTCTATGATATTTATAAGGCTGTTATACATGTATTATATTGTACCCTGACAACTAGTTCTTTTTCACGCTAGATCTACATTCTAAGTTAACGTGGGGCTCCCTGTTTAAAGCATTAAAATCACTTTACCTTGATGCGAATAAAATCGAACAAAGTCTAATAGATTGGTTAAGGTTGTTTTGATTATTTCAAGTAATTCTAAAATCAGTTTTAAGAAAATGAAGCAATTTAAGCCTGAATTCAAGATTGATAAATGATTAAGTTTTGAAAGTTTTCAAAGATATGGATGAAGTCCCAAGTCTTTCTATATTTTTTTTTCTTTCAGAATGTGTTTCACAGAACTGCAATAATGACTCCATTTATCCAATAAAGGTACTTGGTCTACTGTTTTTCTCGTCCCGCAAGGATACGAGATCCTTAGATGGAGCCTATGTTGAAACATATATATTTTTCTAAAACTTTAGACTTAAATAAGTCTCATTCTTGTCTAAATAAGGATAAACGCATAGTTGAATACCACCGTCGATGAAGTGTTTCAATTAATCCAACGATCTGAAATCTTTAAAAGTTATGGATCCGCCATTTCATTAAAAAGTCAAATCACCAAGACAACTTTCAAAGTGTCAGGTTTCAAGATTTTGCAATACTAACAGTTAGACATATAAAGAACCCCAAAGTCCTGATATGCGAAGTCATGAAACTAGATTAAGTTAAATCGGGTTAATTAAACAATTAAAATGATTATCAATAATTAATCCTTATCGCAACTTCGCGTTTCGGGAATCCTGCCTCGAATGATAACTTAAAATATCGATACCTGAAATCATGAAACTCTTAAATAATCGTGATTATTTACAAAAGTTAAACATGATTAATATTAATTAATCAATCATGATTTCGCGATTTGGGAATCATAGCTTAAATTGAATTCCACTTTTATTTCCTTGGTCGTTCTTTTACTCTCGGCTATATTGGTCTCCCATGTTTTTAATATTATATCACTTTTGATTTGTTCTGCAACAGTCAATCTGGGAGTTACAGATATTTTTTCTCTAGTCGATGACACGACCAATTCTTGAAAAGTGGTCCAGGCTGCAGTAGCCTCTCTTTCTCTGAAACCAATATTATCCAAAGATTGGTTTACTTCTCGAAAATGATTTTGGATGATTTCTACCTTGGTAAAAAGGCTCTGTTGTGCTATTTTCTGTTTCTTTAGCACTTCCAATGCTTGAGTTTGAAACAATGCTATATCTTTGTTGGCACAAGGACAGACCCAGGGTTCAACGCTCAAGAGCACACCAACAAAACCCTAACTATCGACCCTTTCAGCAACACTTGCGAAGCAGATGAAGTCTCACCCGAGGTAGAGGTAGGGGTGGTTGCAGGACTCAGATGTATGCAACCTTAGCTGGAACACCTATTTGTGATTATATCTTTTACAGGGCACTCAACGTAGATCATTCATCAATATTTAACCCATACGGTACTTCGCAGATAACAGAGAACATCGCAGTGAATACTTAGACTAAAGATGATTCAGTACTTAGCCACATAAATATAGATTAGATCCAGTAGATCAAGCACTAAGCATATTATATATCAGATCTAACATTCATTCATATATCATAAGCACAGAGCATAACTAGATCTATTTAATCACAACAAGCACTTAGCCAAGAAGGAGATAAACACATTAGGTCGAAGCACAGAGCACAATACACAAAGTTACTGTGGCTCACTCTCACCCTGGAGATACATCCACAAAGTCTTCTTCTTTATATTATCTCGGTCAAGCGGTTACAACACAGAGCTTCAGTGACCCTTACTTCGCACAGGACGGAAGATTTGCACAGCTCGCTAGATCCTTCTTCCTTACACTTCAGCACAAAACTACAACAAATTGCATTTAGCGTTTCAATCTCCTTACAATCATGCACATAACACTTGCAATATACATCCAATCACACAGATCGAGCTACTAGCACTAAGCCTTTAGCTATACATCACATAGATGTACTACTACTCTCTACTTATATTGTCTAAGTATCTATTTATAGATTACAAAATGGGCCTAAGCATGGGTAAACTTACGGGCTGACATCCATTTTTCTTTACATCAACCCAAAACCCTAAAAGGGACCCAAAAATAGAGGTCTTGCTTCCTTAATTTCTGCTTCGCGTTGCGCTCCATCTTTGGCAAGCTATCGCAGTCTAAAAAACGGTCAAATATGACCAAGTATTCTTCAAAACTTGGTCAAGGGCCAACAAACCCCCAAAACTCACCCGTGACTCGTCTCGAGTCACTCATGTTTGATTAATTCCGCCTCGAATGCCTCAAGCTGCTTCGACCTACTACAGTGCGAGAACCTCTTGCTCAGTAAATTTCTGGATCACTGTGTCATTGAGCAGTCCTTCCAGGCGTTGTTCTGCAGTGATGACAACCTGTTCGAGTTCAACTCCCTGGATTTCAAGTTCAGTGAACAGTTGGTATGCCTTTTCTTGGATTGGCTGAAGTCGTTGGGAGACTTCCATCACTTTACTTTGCAACGTATGTACTTGTTGTTGGGTTGTGTGTTGTTCTACGAAGCTCTTCATTCTTTCGACTGGGGTCAATGTCTTTCTCTGCGCCTGCAACGTATCTGCGTGTTGCTTTGCTTCTTGGAGTTGTGCCTCCAATGTCTGCAATTTTGGATTCTTTGAGAGGGTTTCATAAGTCTGGGTGCTTCTAGCACTCAGTTGCTTGCATTCCAAGGCAAAGGTTTTTAATCAGCCAACTGCGCTTCGAGAATTGGCCTCTCTTAGATCTCTTATTTCTTGGGTAGTCTCGGGCACAGTGTGGGCTCCAGATCCGTGATGCATTGTTGGAGTTGTTGGATTACTTCTTCCAATTGGGTCACCTGTTGTGGGAGACTGTCTTCCTTTTTCACTTCTACGACTGTCATAGAGTGAAGTTCCTTGTGAACCCTTTCCTGTACTTCAAGTTACTCTACTAGCAACTGTGCCTTTTCCTCGACCCACTTCGCTTTCAGGGCAAGCTTTTCCTGTTCTGCCTCATTCTGTTGATCTAGAAGTGCTTTTTGTGCTTGCATCAAACCCCAGGTGGCTTGTGTTGTGTCTTCTTGAGCTCGTCGAAGGCGAGCTTCGACTTGATCAACGATCTGGTGTAATTGAGTGGGCTCATTACCTGTTCCTGATATTTCGCTTATCAAGGGCGTTGTAGAAACTGCTTGGCTGGACTGGAGTGCCTACTGCACTTCTTTGAGTTTGTCCTTGATTCGGTTGAATAACTCCTCCTGCTTTTCTTCTTGCTTTTCTGCGAGTTCTAGTGAAAAATCATTCAGTGCGACAATTAAGAAGTCAAAGTCATCCGGGGTAAGGGTAGTTTTAAGCGTGGTCCGAGTGGCCTTAGCTTTCTTTCGGGAGGAGGGTTTTGGTGGTGTCATCTTTCTTTTCATGGAGGGATATTCCTCTCTAGGTGGAGTAACCTCGTCTCTGTTTTGCTCAACTTCTGTGCCGCCTAGCTCATCACCATCACCTCCCTGCTGTTATACATGATTTTTCTCACTCTGGTGATGTCTCAACAGTGATGTATTCAGGCTCCCAACAAATACCTTTTGCTTGAGAAAAGTGGCTCATGTCTTCTTCCAAAAACATATTTTTAAGATGAGTTCGCAGATTGCCTATGGTCTAGGGTGCGAGAATCCTTCATTCTCGCAGGTCACCCACACTTAGGGTGCAAACTTCTCGCAGTTTGCTCCATATATATGATGCGAACTTATTTTTAAGCTTGGAAAGGAGAAGAGGTCTCGAGGGTTCTAAAAGAGAATCTTCTAGAAAATGAGTTGGCATTCGCATGATTGTCATTCTACTGACTTCTCAGATTTGATGGGATTATCCTCATCCATGTAACCATCTCTCCTTATCCTATATATTGAAAGGTTTCTCATGGAAAAGGTTAAGCAAGATTGAATGAATAATTGGTGAAAGAATTGTGTGAAGAACCCTGCTTGGATAGAAGCTTGAAGACTCTATTTAGTCTATCAAGAGGAATTTGATCTTCTTCATACAAGTATAGAGCAAGTGTGTGTGTTGAAACCAAGGGTCACTGAAAGGAAGCTGGAAACATCAAGGTGATCAGGTTGTATCTTCTACTTTCAATTAATATGATACGACGACATGTCCCTTTCTCATTAAGTCACTCTTACTTTATTGTGCAACTCATTGATCATATGCATAAGTTGACATTGAATATACTTTTCTATCTTCACTTTGGTTGGTTTGTGTTGTCTTGGACTTGACTTCATGAGAGCACCGGAGTGAAGCGGGAACAACAAAGACCTAGGGAAGCAATGCTAAGATATGTAACTTATTCCTTCTCTTTAGTAGATTCAATGACTACAACTTAGGGAAATAGTCGTGTTCTGTTCTGTTTTGTTCTAGATCCAGGTGGATCTAGGGATCTTTGTCAGTGTCCGCACCTACCGATTTGTTCGATAACAAAATTGACGACTCCACTGGGGATGCAACCCATTTTTGGTGGTTTTTCCTTGGCCATTTGCTCTTAACTTACCATTTTTCATTTCCATCAATCTTTGAGTCTTGAGGAGACCCTGATAGACTCTTTGGATCCAGAAGTTCTTTAAAAAATTGTCTTTTCCAAAAATTTTCCTTGTTTCAAGCCTTCTCGCACTGCACCCTTCTGTAGCCTGCGAGAATCACTATAGTTCGCATCCTGCTTTATAATTGAGTGCAAACTTCTCACACTCTGCCTGTGTTTAGGCTGCGAGAATCCTTGATTCTTTCATTGTATACCACTGCCAGCGTACGAACCCATTTGCAAATTTTTTGGATTAAGGTTTTTTGTATCCTCAGATGTCCAGATTTGTATGTGTCTGGAAAGAACTTCTTTGGCCAGAGATTGATTGTTTATTGACTTTGAATTTCATGAATGATTAGTCTTCAGAAATTAAACGCTCTTCTTGTTCAATTTTTCTCAACTGTTACCTTTTGACCTTTTCTTAACAAGGATATAATTTCTGGTTTTGAAATCCGAGTGCTTGTTTGGTTGTGAGTCGTTGATTGGTTTAAAAGTTCGGATTAATTGTCTTATTCAATTGCTCATTACTAGGAAAATTGTTATCCATATGCATTTGAAGAGATTAGTCTTGTCTGTTTGTTATTTTTGTCTTCATTGAAAGATTAGTTTGGGTGTTTGTTGGGTATTTTTTTTTTCATTGGTTGCTTGTTTTTTCTTAGTTCGACCACTGTTGTTTGGTTTCTAATAAAAAATTAAAGACATTTTCTCTCTTTTAAGCAATTTTTTATTCGAAAATATTGGCATTCAAGTATTGAAAGACAACGAATAGAGACTTTGCATTGTTCATGATTGTTTGATATTGCATTTTCGAGAAGATCATTCATCGTAGTTCACGTTATTTCAGAAAACTCCTCTTTCCCTCCTGTAAATAAGATTCATCGAACAAAAAATTTGTATCATTCATTCCTATTTATGCATTGTTGGGTCAGAGTCTCACACAACATCGGTTTCGTTTCCGTCTCCTTTGAGTAACAACAACCTTAAATAATATTGCACAATTTTAAAATTTAACTAGTAACTTTTTATACATCTCTTTTACACCAACATTAGTTAGGCTAGAGCTTTGGAATAGACAGTGATATACACTCTCCAAAGCACAAAACACACAATATCATCTTGTGGTAAGGAGTGTCAAATTTTATTTGCAGTATTTTTTTCTGGGAATCTCTTCTCACACAAGGGTCAAACCCGAGGTCGCATTGAGATTGACAGAGTTACTCACCCTGCTTTGCTGATATTGGTGTAGAGATTGCACGTATTATGAGGGTCACTTAAAGGTATACCCACAATGTTGATTGTAAGTCTCTCAAGCTGATTTCGTGCTAAATACCCTACCCTTGTGTGTGGATCAGACTGTCGAATGTTATCCCAGGCATTATTGTTGTTAGTGGTAACCTTAGTAGCCTATATTCTTAGGGTCTTATACAAGGTGACTGTGAAGAGGCAAGTCTTCATGGCACCTAGAATCGACGTTGTCCAAACTCACTCGGGCTCCTTGGAGGGTATACCCACGATTATGTGTGGGAGCTTGCACCAGAGTGTAATTCTGTTAAGCAGGTCATCAACGTAACTTTTCCACCCTAGCCCAGTCCCTTCTTGTCTCATCGTTGTGACGTTGGATTTTATCACCAACTAGTGACTTCGGAATTAAAAGGTCTTGTTTGCTTGATTTTGCTTCTTAGATTTTTACTAGCGCATGTTGTTTGTTTACCCAAGTTTACCATAGAATTTCCTTCGTAAGTTTTTAGCTCGATCACATTTGACCCTCCATGTTGTTCACGTAGAATGCAAGGCTTACCCTCAGAAAATCTGGAAGGTTCTCAACCCTTGCCTACCAACTCACCGGAGGACTCTCCTCAACGGAGTGAATTCCAAGACGTTTCCACTCCACAAGTGGAAAGAATTAACTCTCTATAATGATTCTGAATTACCAATTCTCGAGAGGACTTTCGGCTTCATTTCGACTCTGAGAGACGTATTGTGCGGGTGAATTCTTTCGGAGACTTAGTTGTTCAGTCTTCTGGATCACCAACTGGACCTTTCATAGGACCTGAGGGTCAAGATTCTTTTTGGACTACTGACATTTTTAGAAGGCATCTCTTTGGATCAGGAGTAGGCGTTGATATCACTGTCGCACCTGAGCTGCCCAAAACATTTGATCCAGACGCAATACCTTTTACTACTGCTTATTATTTTCTTGGTACAGAAGTTCTACGAGCTAACCACATCTTGACTCTCCCTCCACAAATGGTCCATTACACAGATACGAGTCCTCAGATCGAGATTACTGCGGTTATCCAAGCCCCCATTGGCACACCACTTTCGCCCAGTCACCCCAACACTTCCACCCGAATATTGTGTGTTGACTGCTTCTATTCCTGCGCCTACGCAAAACACATCTGAAACTTCTGGTGGTCCCACTCCTTTTGGGCACCATCTTTCCAGTTTCATTCCGACACTTCCTCCACCCCCTTTCAGAGGACCTCCTACATTCTCTATCGGAGGCATTGATCTGAGTGGCACCATCCCGTCTTTCACACTTAGTTACCAGATTCCTATTGGTGGACAATTTCACCAAGGAGGACAAATTCAACCCCCCCTTGCAAGACCAATCCCAATTGAGACACAACCCCTGATTGGAGGGCAACTCCAACCGACCCCACCCTATGGAAAAAACATACCTCCATCCTTGGCCCAGTATTGGAATCATCTTATACAACATAATCTTCCACCAACTGGGGGGCAACAACCTCAAACAAACTCCATCATGCCCCCTAGCAAAGGCCAACCATATCCAGCCATATCTAATGCCGAGTTGATATGCGACTTTCCCTACTCTGAGACGAAAAATGTAGCAGTCGATTCATTATCTGATGAATCCCTTTTCCTGATTAGTTTCAATGATATTTAGTACAGAGATATCATCATATATCTCAAAATCCAGACTTTTCAGCCCCATTTGTCTAGTACTGACTGTCGTCGAATATGCTACCAAACCCATCAGTATATTATCCTCGGTGATACTTTTTATCGTTGTGGGATTGACTGCGATTTTTAACATTGCCTCACGTTTGACGAAGTCGAGAAAGCCCTAAATGACTACCATTTTGGAGCTTGTGGTGGTCATATGTCTGGGTATGCTACTGCTCAGAAGATCTTGCAAGCAGGGTATTTTTGACCTTCTTTATTTAACGATTGTATAATTTCCGTCCAAAAATGCCACGCTTGCCAGACCTACAACAATAAAATACGGTCACACCCTGCTCCTCTTCATCCTGTGGTTTTCGTTGGTCCTTTTGCGAAATGGGGTATCGATTTCATGACATGTCACCCTCACTCGGACAAGGGGCATGGATACATTATTGTAGCCGTAGATTATTTTACAAAATGGGTCGAGGCAATGCCAACATTTGATAACACCGAAACGACCGCAACATTATTCATATTCAATCACATAATAGCTCGTTTTGGTGTTCCTTAGGCTATCGTCACTGATCACGGTAGCCACTTTAGAAACTTCATGATGTCTGAACTCACTGAAAAGTTGGGTCTTCGCCATGAAAACTCAACACCCTATTACCCACAAGTCAACGACCAAGTCGAAGCAATTAACAAAGTTCTCATTACCATGCTTCGACGAATGATAGGGATTCACAAAACGAGTTGGCACACGAAGTTTTCAGCATTGTGGCCTTACCAGACATCCGTTAAGTCTGTTATCGAGTTTACACCATTCTAGTTAGTCTATGGTCTAGAATTCATCTCGTCGATTGAATGTGAGATACCCTCCCTAAAACTAGCCGTCGAACTCCTCTCAAACACTTCTGTTGAAGAAGAACGTCTGTTATATCTCATGCGATTAGACGAAACTCGTCGCAATGCCACCCTAGTTATAGAAGCCCAGAAGAAATGTTACAAAGCCCAATACGACAAACATGTCAAGCCTTGCATTTTCTCCGAAGGTGATTTGGTTCTCCTTTACGAACAATGTCAGGATATGCTAGGAGCAGGAAAATTCGAAGCTATGTGACGAGGTCCTTATATCGTTAGATGAGTTTAGGAGAAAGGAGCTTACGAGTTAGTGGACTACGACGGTATTCTTTTGAGTGAACCCATAAATGGGTTATGCTTAAAGAAGTACTATGCCTAAGATCACCTGTGCATGAGTGCTTGTATTTTATTGTATCATACTTTTTGTGTGTTACTGTAATATGCTTTTTTGTTATCTAGTCTCTGCCCCCGACCGCTTATGTTATGTTGTGTTTGGTTTCCAGATATCAGAGTCTTCACTATCCCACATTGGCTTTGCTGACGGCGCTGACCGTAGTACTCAGAACCTTGCTTCTGCTTCTTGGTCAATTTACACCCCTACAAACGAACTTATCACTCAACGAGGTGTGTGTCTCGGTCATGCGACCAACAATATTGCAGAGTATAGCGCCGTCATCGAATTGTTGATTGATGCTATTTCGCTCGGTATCCGCCACCTGGTTGTACGACTCGATTCTCAACTAGTAGTACTACAACTAAGTAATATCTATGATGTTCGAAGTCCTACTTTATTACAGATATATTTACGAATTCGTCTCTTGGAACGTTATTATGATTATATTGAGTATCAACACATTCCTAGATGTCTAAATTCATTGATGGATGCATTAGCTAACTATGTATTAGACATACATTTGGGTCATTTATAAACCAATCACATCACATGTATCACACAACACAAGATAAGCTGGTAGAAACCGTATATATTTATATAACGATCAAAAGTTTTTACAAAAAGTTTTTGTCCAAAGACCAAAATATCAAAAATATGAAGCCCATGGCTTCTACAAAATAGCGTCACGGATGATGCTTACGATAACACATGACTGCTTGAGCCATCCTATGAAGCAGTCGACTGATAGGCTCAGACACCCCCATAGTATGGCACTGGTAACGTCTAGGGATCTCCCCGATANTGGGTAAACTTACGGGCTGACATCCATTTTTCTTTACATCAACCCAAAACCCTAAAAGGGACCCAAAAATAGAGGTCTTGCTTCCTTAATTTCTGCTTCGCGTTGCGCTCCATCTTTGGCAAGCTATCGCAGTCTAAAAAACGGTCAAATATGACCAAGTATTCTTCAAAACTTGGTCAAGGGCCAACAAACCCCCAAAACTCACCCGTGACTCGTCTCGAGTCACTCATGTTTGATTAATTCCGCCTCGAATGCCTCAAGCTGCTTCGACCTACTACAGTGCGAGAACCTCTTGCTCAGTAAATTTCTGGATCACTGTGTCATTGAGCAGTCCTTCCAGGCGTTGTTCTGCAGTGATGACAACCTGTTCGAGTTCAACTCCCTGGATTTCAAGTTCAGTGAACAGTTGGTATGCCTTTTCTTGGATTGGCTGAAGTCGTTGGGAGACTTCCATCACTTTACTTTGCAACGTATGTACTTTTTGTTGGGTTGTGTGTTGTTCTACGAACCTCTTCATTCTTTTGACTGGGGTCAATGTCTTTCTCTGCGCCTGCAACGTATCTGCATGTTGCTTTGCTTCTTGGAGTTGTGCCTCCAATGTCTGCAATTTTGGATTCTTTGAGAGGGTTTCATAAGTCTGGGTGCTTCTAGCGCTCAACTGCTTGCATTCCAAGGCAAAGGTTTTTAATCAGCCAACTGCGCTTCGAGAATTGGCCTCTCTTAGATCTATTATTTCTTGGGTAGTCTCGGGCACAGTGTGGGCTCCAGATCCGTGATGCGTTGTTGGAGTTGCTGGATTACTTTTTCCAATTGGGTCACCTGTTGTGGGAGTTTGTCTTCCTTTTTCACTTCTACGACTGTCATAGAGTGCAGTTCCTTGTGAACCCTTTCCTGTACTTCAAGTTACCCTACTAGCAACTGTGCCTTTTCCTCGACCCACTTCGCTTTCAGGGCAAGCTTTTCCTGTTCTGCCTCATTCTGTTGATCTAGAAGTGCTTTCTGTGCTTGCATCAAACCCCAGGTGGCTTGTGTTGTGTCTTCTTGAGCTCGTCGAAGGCGAGCTTCGACTTGATCAACGATCTGGTGTAATTGAGTGGGCTCATCACCTGTTCCTGATGTTTCGCTTATCAAGGGCGTTGTAGAAACTGCTTGGCTGGACTGGAGTGCCTACTGCACTTCTTTGAGTTCGTCCTTGATTCGGTTGAATAACTCCTGCTTTTCTGCAAGTTCTAGTGAAACATCATTCAGCGCGACAATTAAGAAGTCAAAGTCATCCGGGGTAAGGGTAGTTTTAAGCGTGGTCTGAGTGGCCTTAGCTTTCTTTCGGGAGGAGGGTTTTGGTGGTGTCATCTTTCTTTTCATGGAGGGATCTTCCTCTCTAGGTGGAGTAACCTCGTCTCTGTTTTTCTCAACTTCTGTGCCGCCTAGCTCATCACCATCACCTCCCTGCTGTTATACATGATTTTTCTCACTCTGGTGATGTCTCAACAGTGATGTATTCAGGCTCCCAACAAAGACCTTTTGCTTGAGAAAAGTGGCTCATGTCTTCTTCCAAAAACATATTTTTAAGATGAGTTCGCAGATTGCCTATGGTCTAGGGTGCGAGAATCCTTCATTCTCGCAGGTCACCCACACTTAGGGTGCAAACTTCTCGCAGTTTGCTCCATATATATGATGCGAACTTATTTTTAAGCTTGGAAAGGAGAAGAGGTCTCGAGGGTTCTAAAAGAGAATCTTCTAGAAAATGAGTTGGCATTCGCATGATTGTCATTCTACTGACTTCTCAGATTTGATGGGATTATCCTCATCCATGTAACCATCTCTCCTTATCCTATATATTGAAAGGTTTCTCATGGAAAAGGTTAAGCAAGATTGAATGAATAATTGGTGAAAGAATTGTGTGAAGAACCCTGCTTGGATAGAAGCTTGAAGACTCTATTTAGTCTATCAAGAGGAATTTGATCTTCTTCATACAAGTATAGAGCAAGTGTGTGTGTTGAAACCAAGGGTCACTGAAAGGAAGCTGGAAACATCAAGGTGATCAGGTTGTATCTTCTACTTTCAATTAATATGATACGACGACATGTCCCTTTCTCATTAAGTCACTCTTACTTTATTGTGCAACTCATTGATCATATGCATAAGTTGACATTGAATATACTTTTCTATCTTCACTTTGGTTGGTTTGTGTTGTCTTGGACTTGACTTCATGAGAGCACCGGAGTGAAGCGGGAACAACAAAGACCTAGGGAAGCAATGCTAAGATATGTAACTTATTCCTTCTCTTTAGTAGATTCAATGACTACAACTTAGGGAAATAGTCGTGTTCTGTTCTGTTTTGTTCTAGATCCAGGTGGATCTAGGGATCTTTGTCAGTGTCCGCACCTACCGATTTGTTCGATAACAAAATTGACGACTCCACTGGGGATGCAACCCATTTTTGGTGGTTTTTCCTTGGCCATTTGCTCTTAACTTACCATTTTTCATTTCCATCAATCTTTGAGTCTTGAGGAGACCCTGATAGACTCTTTGGATCCAGAAGTTCTTTAAAAAATTGTCTTTTCCAAAAATTTTCCTTGTTTCAAGCCTTCTCGCACTGCACCCTTCTGTAGCCTGCGAGAATCACTATAGTTCGCATCCTGCTTTATAATTGAGTGCAAACTTCTCACACTCTGCCTGTGTTTAGGCTGCGAGAATCCTTGATTCTTTCATTGTATACCACTGCCAGCGTACGAACCCATTTGCAAATTTTTTGGATTAAGGTTTTTTGTATCCTCAGATGTCCAGATTTGTATGTGTCTGGAAAGAACTTCTTTGGCCAGAGATTGATTGTTTATTGACTTTGAATTTCATGAATGATTAGTCTTCAGAAATTAAACGCTCTTCTTGTTCAATTTTTCTCAACTGTTACCTTTTGACCTTTTCTTAACAAGGATATAATTTCTGGTTTTGAAATCCGAGTGCTTGTTTGGTTGTGAGTCGTTGATTGGTTTAAAAGTTCGGATTAATTGTCTTATTCAATTGCTCATTACTAGGAAAATTGTTATCCATATGCATTTGAAGAGATTAGTCTTGTCTGTTTGTTATTTTTGTCTTCATTGAAAGATTAGTTTGGGTGTTTGTTGGGTATTTTTTTTTTCATTGGTTGCTTGTTTTTTCTTAGTTCGACCACTGTTGTTTGGTTTCTAATAAAAAATTAAAGACATTTTCTCTCTTTTAAGCAATTTTTTATTCGAAAATATTGGCATTCAAGTATTGAAAGACAACGAATAGAGACTTTGCATTGTTCATGATTGTTTGATATTGCATTTTCGAGAAGATCATTCATCGTAGTTCACGTTATTTCAGAAAACTCCTCTTTCCCTCCTGTAAATAAGATTCATCGAACAAAAAATTTGTATCATTCATTCCTATTTATGCATTGTTGGGTCAGAGTCTCACACAACATCGGTTTCGTTTCCGTCTCCTTTGAGTAACAACAACCTTAAATAATATTGCACAATTTTAAAATTTAACTAGTAACTTTTTATACATCTCTTTTACACCAACATTAGTTAGGCTAGAGCTTTGGAATAGACAGTGATATACACTCTCCAAAGCACAAAACACACAATATCATCTTGTGGTAAGGAGTGTCAAATTTTATTTGCAGTATTTTTTTCTGGGAATCTCTTCTCACACAAGGGTCAAACCCGAGGTCGCATTGAGATTGACAGAGTTACTCACCCTGCTTTGCTGATATTGGTGTAGAGATTGCACGTATTATGAGGGTCACTTAAAGGTATACCCACAATGTTGATTGTAAGTCTCTCAAGCTGATTTCGTGCTAAATACCCTACCCTTGTGTGTGGATCAGACTGTCGAATGTTATCCCAGGCATTATTGTTGTTAGTGGTAACCTTAGTAGCCTATATTCTTAGGGTCTTATACAAGGTGACTGTGAAGAGGCAAGTCTTCATGGCACCTAGAATCGACGTTGTCCAAACTCACTCGGGCTCCTTGGAGGGTATACCCACGATTATGTGTGGGAGCTTGCACCAGAGTGTAATTCTGTTAAGCAGGTCATCAACGTAACTTTTCCACCCTAGCCCAGTCCCTTCTTGTCTCATCGTTGTGACGTTGGATTTTATCACCAACTAGTGACTTCGGAATTAAAAGGTCTTGTTTGCTTGATTTTGCTTCTTAGATTTTTACTAGCGCATGTTGTTTGTTTACCCAAGTTTACCATAGAATTTCCTTCGTAAGTTTTTAGCTCGATCACATTTGACCCTCCATGTTGTTCACGTAGAATGCAAGGCTTACCCTCAGAAAATCTGGAAGGTTCTCAACCCTTGCCTACCAACTCACCGGAGGACTCTCCTCAACGGAGTGAATTCCAAGACGTTTCCACTCCACAAGTGGAAAGAATTAACTCTCTATAATGATTCTGAATTACCAATTCTCGAGAGGACTTTCGGCTTCATTTCGACTCTGAGAGACGTATTGTGCGGGTGAATTCTTTCGGAGACTTAGTTGTTCAGTCTTCTGGATCACCAACTGGACCTTTCATAGGACCTGAGGGTCAAGATTCTTTTTGGACTACTGACATTTTTAGAAGGCATCTCTTTGGATCAGGAGTAGGCGTTGATATCACTGTCGCACCTGAGCTGCCCAAAACATTTGATCCAGACGCAATACCTTTTACTACTGCTTATTATTTTCTTGGTACAGAAGTTCTACGAGCTAACCACATCTTGACTCTCCCTCCACAAATGGTCCATTACACAGATACGAGTCCTCAGATCGAGATTACTGCGGTTATCCAAGCCCCCATTGGCACACCACTTTCGCCCAGTCACCCCAACACTTCCACCCGAATATTGTGTGTTGACTGCTTCTATTCCTGCGCCTACGCAAAACACATCTGAAACTTCTGGTGGTCCCACTCCTTTTGGGCACCATCTTTCCAGTTTCATTCCGACACTTCCTCCACCCCCTTTCAGAGGACCTCCTACATTCTCTATCGGAGGCATTGATCTGAGTGGCACCATCCCGTCTTTCACACTTAGTTACCAGATTCCTATTGGTGGACAATTTCACCAAGGAGGACAAATTCAACCCCCCCTTGCAAGACCAATCCCAATTGAGACACAACCCCTGATTGGAGGGCAACTCCAACCGACCCCACCCTATGGAAAAAACATACCTCCATCCTTGGCCCAGTATTGGAATCATCTTATACAACATAATCTTCCACCAACTGGGGGGCAACAACCTCAAACAAACTCCATCATGCCCCCTAGCAAAGGCCAACCATATCCAGCCATATCTAATGCCGAGTTGATATGCGACTTTCCCTACTCTGAGACGAAAAATGTAGCAGTCGATTCATTATCTGATGAATCCCTTTTCCTGATTAGTTTCAATGATATTTAGTACAGAGATATCATCATATATCTCAAAATCCAGACTTTTCAGCCCCATTTGTCTAGTACTGACTGTCGTCGAATATGCTACCAAACCCATCAGTATATTATCCTCGGTGATACTTTTTATCGTTGTGGGATTGACTGCGATTTTTAACATTGCCTCACGTTTGACGAAGTCGAGAAAGCCCTAAATGACTACCATTTTGGAGCTTGTGGTGGTCATATGTCTGGGTATGCTACTGCTCAGAAGATCTTGCAAGCAGGGTATTTTTGACCTTCTTTATTTAACGATTGTATAATTTCCGTCCAAAAATGCCACGCTTGCCAGACCTACAACAATAAAATACGGTCACACCCTGCTCCTCTTCATCCTGTGGTTTTCGTTGGTCCTTTTGCGAAATGGGGTATCGATTTCATGACATGTCACCCTCACTCGGACAAGGGGCATGGATACATTATTGTAGCCGTAGATTATTTTACAAAATGGGTCGAGGCAATGCCAACATTTGATAACACCGAAACGACCGCAACATTATTCATATTCAATCACATAATAGCTCGTTTTGGTGTTCCTTAGGCTATCGTCACTGATCACGGTAGCCACTTTAGAAACTTCATGATGTCTGAACTCACTGAAAAGTTGGGTCTTCGCCATGAAAACTCAACACCCTATTACCCACAAGTCAACGACCAAGTCGAAGCAATTAACAAAGTTCTCATTACCATGCTTCGACGAATGATAGGGATTCACAAAACGAGTTGGCACACGAAGTTTTCAGCATTGTGGCCTTACCAGACATCCGTTAAGTCTGTTATCGAGTTTACACCATTCTAGTTAGTCTATGGTCTAGAATTCATCTCGTCGATTGAATGTGAGATACCCTCCCTAAAACTAGCCGTCGAACTCCTCTCAAACACTTCTGTTGAAGAAGAACGTCTGTTATATCTCATGCGATTAGACGAAACTCGTCGCAATGCCACCCTAGTTATAGAAGCCCAGAAGAAATGTTACAAAGCCCAATACGACAAACATGTCAAGCCTTGCATTTTCTCCGAAGGTGATTTGGTTCTCCTTTACGAACAATGTCAGGATATGCTAGGAGCAGGAAAATTCGAAGCTATGTGACGAGGTCCTTATATCGTTAGATGAGTTTAGGAGAAAGGAGCTTACGAGTTAGTGGACTACGACGGTATTCTTTTGAGTGAACCCATAAATGGGTTATGCTTAAAGAAGTACTATGCCTAAGATCACCTGTGCATGAGTGCTTGTATTTTATTGTATCATACTTTTTGTGTGTTACTGTAATATGCTTTTTTGTTATCTAGTCTCTGCCCCCGACCGCTTATGTTATGTTGTGTTTGGTTTCCAGATATCAGAGTCTTCACTATCCCACATTGGCTTTGCTGACGGCGCTGACCGTAGTACTCAGAACCTTGCTTCTGCTTCTTGGTCAATTTACACCCCTACAAACGAACTTATCACTCAACGAGGTGTGTGTCTCGGTCATGCGACCAACAATATTGCAGAGTATAGCGCCGTCATCGAATTGTTGATTGATGCTATTTCGCTCGGTATCCGCCACCTGGTTGTACGACTCGATTCTCAACTAGTAGTACTACAACTAAGTAATATCTATGATGTTCGAAGTCCTACTTTATTACAGATATATTTACGAATTCGTCTCTTGGAACGTTATTATGATTATATTGAGTATCAACACATTCCTAGATGTCTAAATTCATTGATGGATGCATTAGCTAACTATGTATTAGACATACATTTGGGTCATTTATAAACCAATCACATCACATGTATCACACAACACAAGATAAGCTGGTAGAAACCGTATATATTTATATAACGATCAAAAGTTTTTACAAAAAGTTTTTGTCCAAAGACCAAAATATCAAAAATATGAAGCCCATGGCTTCTACAAAATAGCGTCACGGATGATGCTTACGATAACACATGACTGCTTGAGCCATCCTATGAAGCAGTCGACTGATAGGCTCAGACACCCCCATAGTATGGCACTGGTAACGTCTAGGGATCTCCCCGATAGCCATATGCGGGATGTCAGCAGTCAACCCCTCTAAGTTTTTCTCCACTTCCTCGTAGTCTTCGGCATCCCATATCGCCACTGGAGCCGCATCTCCTCGTCGTTGAATAAGAGAAATTCCTGGAGGTCGATATGGCCCCACATTTGTATCATCAAAAAGAGTTTGTTTTGATTAATTTTTGGATAAACACAAACATTCCATATGATAAAAATTACAAAAACATTTAAAAAGAACAAATTGTGTACTTCTTACCTAAATCACCCCATTGAGCATCCTCAGGTAGGGCCAAATTCGGATCCTCTCAGAAATCCAAACCAACGTATGCGTAGTCATCAATTATCGGCATCTGGGGCCGCAACCAGTCAAAAAATGAATCATTGTACTTGATGATGGGCCCAACTACGTGTTGGGCCATGAGGTTGCACCACCTTAGCATCATCGGGTCCTGTGGGGCCGATAAACCCCAATCAAATTGTAATCTCAGCAATGAGACCCTCTCGAGGAAGGACACCAAAAGTGATCTGTACCCAAACTGCTTCAAGTTGCTCCTTCTGCACTTCATGAATTGCCTCTTCATACTGCGTAGAACTGCATCTGACTAGTTGAAGACTCGAGGCTTTGTACACTCTATGACGTATTAGAAGTAGCTCTGGAGAGCCATGTGTGGAGCTGCGCTCTCGGCCATGCGTGCTATAGTGAACAAGATGGTTCACAGGGTAAAGTATTGGACCCCCCAAATAACAACCTTGCCCTTACTTCTTTCTTCCTTAGGAACACAGTATTGGCGACAATACTCACTCATAGGGAGCTCGCCGCCTCGACCACCGGTCAAGTTAGCATGGTACCCACGCCGTGATAACCCTGTTATAAAATAGAGATCCTCGATATCTAAGGTCAACGTGTGGACTCCCACGTGAAACAACTGTTGGTCCACGTCCCACATATGAACCAGGTATTCCAACAATCTGAGTTGGGCCCTCATGCCCGGAATCCTGAGGAATTTCAAGAGCCCACAGTTTCGGAGGGCAGCGACGGTACTCGGGTTATTCCCGATAATGGCATCCTCCTCCTCCTCGTGTTCTCTTTCTCGCTACTCCAACATTGTGATGGTCAAATGCCTACATAAGAATCGTAAGAGAAGGGTCAACGACTTATTTCAAACCTTGGCATAATTTTTATTGAGCAATAGACAAATTTAAATTTCATTTTTCAGCCCCCGCAGGTGCCCCTTTAGCACAATGCGAGATTCTCGTCGGTGCCCTTAAGGCCGCCTGCGAGAATTTTAGATGCATATGACCAGCCTACAAGAACACCGGGGCGCAAGTTGTGGCTTTAAAATGAACTTAAAACTCTGAAAATTGTCAATGAAAACTAAACATAAACCATGGAAAACGTAGAAGATCAAGAGCTTACCTCGTTGGCGGAGACGGTTCGCCAAATGGTCACTCGTGCCTCCCGCGATTGAGCAACGAAATTTGGTGGAAAATGAGGTGTATTGGGCAAAGTTTTTGGCAAAATCACAATAAAAATGGTAAAAGCTCTCTTTTTACTCATATTTATTCACTTTTTACCATTTTATTTTTATTTTTATATTGTTTTGTATATAAAACCTAATGCCTAATAGTCCTATGAGTGTGACTTTTTGTAGATATAACAAATTTGAAGTCCACACGAAGGAGTACAGATGTTTTTTCTTTTTTGTCGCATATATCACTGTTTTTTAGGGTTTTAAAAAAAAAAACTTGAGCTTAGTCTTCGTTCGTTCTCGCGCTCGAAAATACATGAGAACATAATCGAATATACATTTTTCGTCTTTTCGTACTCGTCATGGTAACACGAAAACGACGAACGCAAATGAGTGCTTTAAGTTCTTTTCATGCTCCATTAAAATGAAAATATGGCTGAGCGACCTTGTTCTGTTCACGCTCGTAAAAATATCTGAACAAAACGTTCGATGGGCGATAGTTTATCACTTTTTCGGTCATGTCGAACTATTTTACGAAAAATGAATTGAGAGAGTTCTCTTTAAGTGTTTTTCTGACTCTCAAAACATGAAAGACCCCCGAGTTTTTTATCTTTGGACTCGTTAAACAAACATTGAAAGACCCGTAATGGGATCGAGCCACTCCTTTCTAGGGTTCGTTAAACATACTCCGAGGGCCTCATCCGAAGGATGAGCTTACATCAACAAACATATGTTATCCTCCTCAAGCTTGCGTAAAAATAAAGAGGTACTCACCAGAAATGATGGGGGAAATTTTGGAAAATGGATGTGTTTTCGTATTCATATTAATGGCAGTAAGCATCGCTCTTGAACATGACACCCCCTATTCATCATTTGAAGCTAGTTTGAGAAATTCATTTGTCTCTCATTTGACTTACTACAAGGTCATATCTTGGGTTGTCTCTAAGTCAATGCTGCCAAGTCCTTGGTCATGTCATTCATATGTTCAAGAGAAGTTCATCTAAGTCCTCTATTGAGTCGACCATCTGCATTTTTCCATTCTTACTATGTCAACCTTCGCTATGTCCGTTTCAACCTATATTCATACTCCGTTTCATCCTCAAACTCTGTTATTTATTTCGTGTCATTGATGGGGGATACATCAAGGCCCTCTTGTGACTAGTCTTGTTCCGTCGACTCCAACTCATTATCTAGAAACAAGACTTATAAATTATCTGGTATTTTGGAACTTGCATGCCCCAATGGCAGGTTTCCTCGCTTTCGACAGTTGGTTTTCATTATTGACACCTGATCAGGAGGTTCCGTCGAGTGTTCAACCTCAGCTCATTTATTCACATTCGTTGGATTATACTAGTGTACCTTGGGAGTCATTGACATTAATGGTGATTTCCCTCGCACTTGTTAACAGTTTCATCAATGACCGATAATCAAGTGGTTTCTACCATGTTCGACTTCAACACATGTAATCGCATGGCTAGATTCGTACTTTACGGTGACTGGTCTGAAGACTCTGGGTCTCATCTTTTTTATCCATGCTACGATGGAGTATGTATGATTTGCATCGGCACATAAATCCACTTTGTATGTCATGTGGCTATGTCGTCTTAATTTAAGTCTTCTCGCATAGATCCATAGTGTAATCCTGGTGGCTATGCAGTATTTTGACGGCATGGATCCCCGGTGTATGATTGGTGGCCATGAACTACATTCATGATGTCATCCGTCTGTGATCTGAGTATGAGAATGCCTATCTCATCCCTGGTATTATATTCTACAGATCCTTGGTTGTTTGCAGGTTTTCGATTAGGTGCGCTTCTGGTTTCTGACACATGCAATTTACAAAGTATTTCGGCTGTCACAAGTTTCGGCCTCATACTTTGTAGTCATTATGTTACACATGATTTTGGTCACTCTGGTGATGTCTCAACTGTGATGTATTTAGGCTCCCAACAACGACCTTTTGCTTGAGAAAAGTGGCTTCTGTCTTCTTCCAAAAACATATTTTTAAGATGAGTTTGCAGGCTACCTATGGTCTAGGGTGCGAGAATCCTTCATTCTCGCAGGTCACCCACACTTAGGGTGCGAACTTCTCGTAGTCTGCTTCATATATAGGGTATAGGGTGCAAACTTTTCGTAGTTTGCTTCGTATATAGAGTACATACCTGTTTTTAAGCTTGAAAATGAGAAGATGTCTCGAGGGTTCTAGAAGAGAATCTTTTAGAAAATGAGTTGGCATCTGCATGGTTGTCATTCTACTGAATTCTCAGATTTGATGGGATTATCCTCATCCATGTAACCATCTCTCCTTCTCCTATATATTGAAAGGTTTCTCATGAAAAAGGTTAAGCAAGATTGAATGAAGAATTGGTGAAAGAATTGTGTGAAGAACCCTGCTTGGACAGAATCTTGAAGACTCTATTTGGTCTATCAAGAGGAATTGGATCTTCTTCATACAAGTACAGAGAAAGTGTATGTGTTGGAACCAAGGGTCACTGAAAGGAAGCTGGCAACATCAAGACGATCAGGTTGTATCTTCTACTTTCAATTAATATGATACAGTGACATGTCCCTTTCTCATAAAGTCACTCTTACTTATTGTGTAACTCCTTGATCATATGCATAAGTTGACATTGAATATACTCTACTATCTTCACTTTGGTTGGTTTGTGTTGTCTTGGACTTGACTTCACGAGAGCACCGGAGCGAAGCGGGAACAACAAAGACCTAATGAAGCGATATCAAGGTATGTCCTGTCATGTTTTTTTCTAGATCCGGGTGGATCTAGGGAGATCTGTCAGTGTCCACACCTACCGATTTGTCTGATAACACCTGTGGAGGTGAGGTCGAAGTAGTCTTCATGGACGTGCTAGGGACATATTCAACTTCGTCATCCTTCTTAGTTCTGCTTGGCCCAGGTGTATCCGACATAGCTTCATTGATTTCCTCGTCAGACATGTCTACGGGGTCCACTGCAACAAGGAGGTCCGCCGACCATTCCTTGGTAATCTCCTCAAAGTCATCTTCTGTCAGCTTGTAGTAGGATTGAAGCTGTTGTTTATGCTCATCATTGTGCGCTGTAATATAGGTGAAGTGGTGGTCCGTTCTAAATTTCATCAAAGGTCTAAACCTATGAAGTATGTTCGGGGTGATTTGCCGTGTAGACTGAATTGCATTCTTTAGTTGGTTGAAGTAGGTGTGGAAGACAACATTGGACTGCCAATGCTTGTTCATGTTGTTGGAGTACCACAACGTACAGAACTTCGCGGCTAGTGGTTCGAAATGTTCGATCTCCGGAAAAGTGGCTCTCTCTAGCAGTTCTCAAGCGATGAAAGCGATGAGTATGAACAACCAAGTAAAGTGGAACTCATACCCTTGGTTTTTCACTCTTCTGCAATCCAATTCTAACTTTGTTTATAAGATATTGTGCCCAGTTCATCTGTAGTCCCTCGAAACACTTACCTGTGAGGTCAACTACGAAGCTAATCACATGTATTGGTCTGTTCTTATGAACTAACTTGCCCACGATCAGCTGACATGCAAGGCACACTACGCCACTCTGGATAGAGGCTACCTTGTAGCCTCGCGGACCCTTCTCTACATCGCCATAAGTTTCCTTTATCCGATGTGCTAGTGCTCGGTCTAAGGTCTTGCCTGGGTAAAAGTCCTGTGGGTCAGGACCTTGCATGCTAAGTCCCGTGATCCGATTGATCAGAGCCAGATCCACAGTGATGCGGTGGTCCAACCATAAGTATCCGTCATGGTAGCTAAGACAACAACAACTTGACGCATGCGTTGACTTCCTGGTGTCTGCCTTACGTTGAGCAGTGTGGACTGTGTGAGGTTCTGTGTCCAGGACTGTGGGACAATCTTAGGATTTCTGCCTTTGGTCTTGGTTAAGTATTTATGTGGAGTAAACAAGCTGTAGGTTTTGCAATATCTAAGGCTAAAATCATTAAATTTCAGTGTTGCGAGCTTATCCTGGTCAGCGCGTACTGTGTGCACCCCTTTCGGAAGATACATGATGATCAAGGTGTACTCAAAGTGTCTGGGTACACTATCGCGGCTAATCTTGCCGCTCAAAGGTGGTATGTAAATCGATAGAATGCGCATGATCAACTTGGCATTTGCAATATCATCTATGTGCTTTGTTCTTGTCTCGGTCGTTGTTTTGGAAGGTCCTGCTCCGCGAGTACTGGAGGGAGAAGATTGGACTTCTCCTGTCGATGATGCTTGCACACCTGCAGACATCCTTCTCTCTTACATGACTCTCTCAGCCATTAGGTCAATCAAAACTTCTTCAACTACTTTATCAACAATGTTGAGCTCGTCCGACATACAAATTTGGGTTCACTAGCTCAGGTGTGAAAATGAATTTAGAGACTACGATGAATAGTATGGGAACAAGGCAATGATCACACAGTGAAGTAATCTCAAGTTTCGGGATCAAATTCTCACTTAAAAAAAAAAATATTCTCGGTGCATGGCGCAACGGACTAAGTAGGGAAACTTAGCAATGGTCTGCTTGCAATGGATATGGGGCCTTCATTAACTCTGTTCTATCCATTATGGTGCTGTCCAACAGTCTAGTGGGAGTCCATAATTGTTTCTCGACCCGTTCGGGTTGGAAGTCCAACGGGTATAGCGGTCCAACGATTATGGAAGTCCAACGATTATATTGTTGCGCCATGGCGAAGTGCTAGATGTCGCTAAGCTAATATCTCGGCGAAGCTCAATTCTTGTGATTTTTCTTTCTACGAAGTTTCCTCTGGAGTCTTCTATAACTTCCCGATTTTGTCCCTTTTCTTACTTAGCTTCCTAGCCTTTTTCCTAGTGAGCTTAGTCTCGATCATCCTTTTTTCATTATGAGTCTTATCTTCTCTCGACATAGTCAGTTCACGCTGCTTAGGTTCTTTCTTCAGATATGTTATTGGATAAATCGGTAGGTGCATACACTAACAGATCTCCCTAGATCCACCTGGATCTAGAACAAAATAGGACAGGACAAGACTCTTTCCCTAAGTTGTAGTCATTGAATCTACTAATAAGAGGGAACACGTGACATACCTTTATATCGCTTTCTTAGGTATTTGTTGTTCCCGCTTCGCTCCAGTGTTGTTGTGATGTCAGGTCCAAGACAACACAAACCAACCAAAGTGAAGATAACAAAGTATATTCAATGTCAACTTATGCATATGATCAAGGAGTTATGTTATAAAATAAGAGTGATTTTATGGGAAAGGGACATGCCGCTGTATTATATTAAATGAAAATGGAAGATACAACCTGATCGCCTTGATGTTGCAAGTTTCCTTTCAGTCATCCTTGGTTCCAACATACACACTTGCTCTGTACTTGCATGAAGAAGATCCATTACCTCTTGATATACCAAATAGAGTCTTCAAGCTTTTGTCCAAGTAGGGTTCTTCACACAATTCTTTCACCAATTCTTCATTCAATTTTACTTAACATTTTCCATGAGAAACCTTTCAATATATAGGAGAAGGAGGGATGGTTACCTGGATGAGGATGATCCAACCAAATCTGAGAAGTCAGTAGGATGCCAACCATGCGAATGCCAACTCATTTTCTAGAAGATCCCCTTCTAGAACCTTCGTGACTTCTTCTCCTTTCCAAGCCTAAAAACAAGTTCGCATCCTGTCTATGGAGCAGACTGCGAACAATTCGCACCCTAAGTGTGGGTGGCCTGCGAGAATGAGAGATTCTCGCACCCTGTAACATAAGTAGCCTGCGAACTCATCTTAAAAATGTGTTTTTTGGAAGAAGAAATCAGTCATCTTTTTGAGGCAAAAAGTCACTGTGAGAGTCTGAACACATCACTTGTAGAGACATCACCAGTGTGACCAAAATCATGTGTAACAGAATGCCCCCCAAAGTATGAGGCTGGAATCTGTGATAACCAAAATACTTTGTAAACCGCGTGTGTCAGAAATTAGGAGTGCACCTAATTGGAAACCTGTAAACAATCAAGCATCTGCAGAATATAATACCAGTTCTGAGGTAGACATTCCCATGCTCGGATCACAAATGAATGGAATTGTAGGCCATGGCCATCAATCATACACCGTGGATCCATATCATCAAAACGCTACATAGCCACCAGGAATACACTATGGATATATGAGGAAAGACTTATTAAGACGATATAGCCACATGACATACAAAGTGGATTTATGTGCCAATACAAATCATACATACTTCATTGCAGCCTGGATAAAAAAGATGAGAGCCAGGGCCTTCAATTCCATCACCTGAAAGTACGAATCTATCCATGCGATTACATGTGTTGAAGTTGAGCATGGTAGAAACCACTTGATTATCGGTCATTGATGAAAACCGTTAACAAGAGCGAAGGAAATCACCATTGATGTCAATGACTCCCAAGGTACCGAAGTACAATATGAACGAATACGAATGAATGAGTTGAAGTCGAACACTCGACGAAATCTCTTGATTATGAATCAATGATGTGAAACCCCTGTCGAAAGCGAAGAGGCTTTCCATTGAGGCATGCAGGTTCTAAGGTACTAAATGATTTCTACGTCTCATTTCCAGATAATGAGTTGGAGTTGATGGAATAAGATTCATCATAGAAGGGTTATTGTATCCCCCATCAATGGCATGAAATAAGTAACAAATTTTGAGGATGATACAAAGTATGAATATGATTCGAAACAAATACAGGGAAAATTGACATAGGAAGAATAGACAACTGCAGATGAGCGACTCAACAGAGGGCTCGTGTGAACTTCTCTTGAACATATAAATGACACGACCAATGACTTGACAACACTAACTCAAAGACTACCCAAGATATGATCTTGTAACAAGTCGAACGAGAGACAAATGGATTTTCCAACTTGGATTCAAATGACAAATAGGGGGTGTCATGTTCAAGAGCGACGCTTACTACCATTAATATGAATACAAAAACACATATTTTTCTCAAAATTTCTTTCACCATTTCTGGCGAGTACCTATTTATTTTTACGCAATATTGAGAAGGATAACAGATGTTTGTTGATGTAATCTCATCCTTCGGATGAGTCCCTCGGAGTATATTTAACGAACTTTAAGAATGAGTGGTTCGGTCCCATAACGGGTCTTTCGTTGTTTATTTAACGAGTCCAAGGATAAAAAACTCGAGAGTTTTTCATGTTTTGAGAGTTTGAAAAACACTTAAAGAGTACTCTCTCAGTTCCTTTTTCGTAAATAAGTACGACGAGACCGAAAAAGTGATAAACTATCGCCCATCGAACGTATTGTTAAGAACCAAACAACAATATAGCATAGAAAAACCTCAGGAAAAGTACTCAACGCCTTGAAAAAGAGATAATTTCAGATAATAAGCCTCTTCGAGGGGGCAACCTCCTTTNAGAGACTACGATGAATAGTATGGGAACAAGGCAATGATCACACAGTGAAGTAATCTCAAGTTTCGGGATCAAATTCTCACTTAAAAAAAAAAATATTCTCGGTGCATGGCGCAACGGACTAAGTAGGGAAACTTAGCAATGGTCTGCTTGCAATGGATATGGGGCCTTCATTAACTCTGTTCTATCCATTATGGTGCTGTCCAACAGTCTAGTGGGAGTCCATAATTGTTTCTCGACCCGTTCGGGTTGGAAGTCCAACGGGTATAGCGGTCCAACGATTATGGAAGTCCAACGATTATATTGTTGCGCCATGGCGAAGTGCTAGATGTCGCTAAGCTAATATCTCGGCGAAGCTCAATTCTTGTGATTTTTCTTTCTACGAAGTTTCCTCTGGAGTCTTCTATAACTTCCCGATTTTGTCCCTTTTCTTACTTAGCTTCCTAGCCTTTTTCCTAGTGAGCTTAGTCTCGATCATCCTTTTTTCATTATGAGTCTTATCTTCTCTCGACATAGTCAGTTCACGCTGCTTAGGTTCTTTCTTCAGATATGTTATTGGATAAATCGGTAGGTGCATACACTAACAGATCTCCCTAGATCCACCTGGATCTAGAACAAAATAGGACAGGACAAGACTCTTTCCCTAAGTTGTAGTCATTGAATCTACTAATAAGAGGGAACACGTGACATACCTTTATATCGCTTTCTTAGGTATTTGTTGTTCCCGCTTCGCTCCAGTGTTGTTGTGATGTCAGGTCCAAGACAACACAAACCAACCAAAGTGAAGATAACAAAGTATATTCAATGTCAACTTATGCATATGATCAAGGAGTTATGTTATAAAATAAGAGTGATTTTATGGGAAAGGGACATGCCGCTGTATTATATTAAATGAAAATGGAAGATACAACCTGATCGCCTTGATGTTGCAAGTTTCCTTTCAGTCATCCTTGGTTCCAACATACACACTTGCTCTGTACTTGCATGAAGAAGATCCATTACCTCTTGATATACCAAATAGAGTCTTCAAGCTTTTGTCCAAGTAGGGTTCTTCACACAATTCTTTCACCAATTCTTCATTCAATTTTACTTAACATTTTCCATGAGAAACCTTTCAATATATAGGAGAAGGAGGGATGGTTACCTGGATGAGGATGATCCAACCAAATCTGAGAAGTCAGTAGGATGCCAACCATGCGAATGCCAACTCATTTTCTAGAAGATCCCCTTCTAGAACCTTCGTGACTTCTTCTCCTTTCCAAGCCTAAAAACAAGTTCGCATCCTGTCTATGGAGCAGACTGCGAACAATTCGCACCCTAAGTGTGGGTGGCCTGCGAGAATGAGAGATTCTCGCACCCTGTAACATAAGTAGCCTGCGAACTCATCTTAAAAATGTGTTTTTTGGAAGAAGAAATCAGTCATCTTTTTGAGGCAAAAAGTCACTGTGAGAGTCTGAACACATCACTTGTAGAGACATCACCAGTGTGACCAAAATCATGTGTAACAGAATGCCCCCCAAAGTATGAGGCTGGAATCTGTGATAACCAAAATACTTTGTAAACCGCGTGTGTCAGAAATTAGGAGTGCACCTAATTGGAAACCTGTAAACAATCAAGCATCTGCAGAATATAATACCAGTTCTGAGGTAGACATTCCCATGCTCGGATCACAAATGAATGGAATTGTAGGCCATGGCCATCAATCATACACCGTGGATCCATATCATCAAAACGCTACATAGCCACCAGGAATACACTATGGATATATGAGGAAAGACTTATTAAGACGATATAGCCACATGACATACAAAGTGGATTTATGTGCCAATACAAATCATACATACTTCATTGCAGCCTGGATAAAAAAGATGAGAGCCAGGGCCTTCAATTCCATCACCTGAAAGTACGAATCTATCCATGCGATTACATGTGTTGAAGTTGAGCATGGTAGAAACCACTTGATTATCGGTCATTGATGAAAACCGTTAACAAGAGCGAAGGAAATCACCATTGATGTCAATGACTCCCAAGGTACCGAAGTACAATATGAACGAATACGAATGAATGAGTTGAAGTCGAACACTCGACGAAATCTCTTGATTATGAATCAATGATGTGAAACCCCTGTCGAAAGCGAAGAGGCTTTCCATTGAGGCATGCAGGTTCTAAGGTACTAAATGATTTCTACGTCTCATTTCCAGATAATGAGTTGGAGTTGATGGAATAAGATTCATCATAGAAGGGTTATTGTATCCCCCATCAATGGCATGAAATAAGTAACAAATTTTGAGGATGATACAAAGTATGAATATGATTCGAAACAAATACAGGGAAAATTGACATAGGAAGAATAGACAACTGCAGATGAGCGACTCAACAGAGGGCTCGTGTGAACTTCTCTTGAACATATAAATGACACGACCAATGACTTGACAACACTAACTCAAAGACTACCCAAGATATGATCTTGTAACAAGTCGAACGAGAGACAAATGGATTTTCCAACTTGGATTCAAATGACAAATAGGGGGTGTCATGTTCAAGAGCGACGCTTACTACCATTAATATGAATACAAAAACACATATTTTTTCTCAAAATTTCTTTCACCATTTCTGGCGAGTACCTATTTATTTTTACGCAAGATTGAGAAGAATAACAGATGTTTGTTGATGTAATCTCATCCTTTGGATGAGTCCCTTGGAGTATATTTAAGGAACTTTAAGAATGAGTGGTTCGGTCCCATAACGGGTCTTTCGTTGTTTATTTAACGAGTCCAAGGATAAAAAACTCGGGCGTTTTTCATGTTTTGAGAGTTTGAAAAACACTTAAAGAGTACTCTCTCGGTTCCTTTTTCGTAAATAAGTACGACGAGAGATAGACTATCGCCCATAGAAAAACCTCAGGAAAAGTACTCAACGCCTTGAAAAAGAGATAATTTCAGATAATAAGCCTCTTCGAGGGGGCAACCTCCTTTTACCCCACTTAAATGTTCAAGTACAAG
>JZKD02S1750371.1:95782-112991 GCA_000966675.3 Picea glauca
GACAGCAGTTATGAGATGGGACACGACCCCGGAAACAAGTGGGACAAGTGGACTTAGTGGAGGATGACGTCCTTGAGAGACGGCGCTGTCAGATAGCATGTGTGGGATGGGACTTGAGGGCCAATGGGACAATGCCACATGTAACAAGGGGCCCGTCGAAGGGAATATTCATTCCGGTCCCCCCCCCCTTTGGTTAAAGGGAGAACACTAGGGGGGGGGCGAAATCCATTGTGAGCCATAGATCAGCGCGCTTATTTCCTGGCCAAAAATCTTAGCGCGCTCCTTAATACCCATTTCGGACCCCCCCCACTCGATTAAAAGCAGAACGGAGGGGGGTTTCTGGAATCCATTGTGGACCGTAGATCTGAGCGCTCTATTCTGGGCCGTATAGATGTGCGTCCACGTTATTATCGATTCCGGACCCCCCCNCCCTCATTAAAAACAGAATGGTCGGGGGGGGTCCGGAATACGCTGGGAGCCGTAGATCTCAGTGTCGTGATCGGGACCGTTGATAAGTGCAAGAAACATATGTCACGAGCGAATGATGTATGCACTTGGAAAAAACTTAGGATAAAGTCTATTTCATGGGTTTTTCTTTCTTCAATTTTGCAAACAAACACCACCATGGGACTGTGAACAACTATTTTTTAAGCATTTGGAACATGGTGTAGCCTTGATTTCAAGCTGATTTTATTGGACTTTGAACAATAAAGCAACTGACCTACATGCTAACCTATCTTTGTAGGACAATTAACCTAGATTAAACTGTTGGGTTAAGGAATTACTCTACCTAAGGACTATCTGACTAGGATTAGACAGTCTGGTCAGATTTATTCACTAATCTAACCTAAGGGCTATCTGACCAGGACTAGACAGTCTAGTCAGATTTATTCACTAACCTAGTAGCATTAAATTTAAAAGAACTTGGCCATGCTTGAAAGGTATGGCCAAGTTACTATTTTTGCACGGGGCTTTTCTTTTCAATTCTTTTATGCCCTCCTTTCTTTTCTTTTCCTTTTCTTTTCTTTTCTTTCTGCAAATTATTTGAAAAATGAAATATCATTTGTCAACAAAATCACTAGATACAGATCATATCCCAGTCATCAATTGATTCCCATAATTTATGGGGTGATAATAGCAGCTCCACCTGGGGATGGTACTTGCCTTGTTAAGGGCCAAGAATCCAGTTTCCTGTCATCCTGAACATATCTGCCTAGTAGCCTTCATTGGTCTTATTTTTAAGAAAATTTTGAAAAACAGTGATCAGCAACTTAGGGCCTTCTCTTCGGGCTTCAACCAACTGACTAACGTTCTTCACTCAGAAAATGCAAGTAACAACAGAAAATTAAAATTGGTATGTACAATGGAGAGTGAGTTCTTCAAATCTTTTACTGAGGTGGGACATAATGTTTCAGCATTCTGCCATTCACAAGTGCTCCTGGCAGATCTGACCCATCAGCATTGTTTAGCAAAAAGGCATTGTTTCCTCTGAAAGCTTGGATCATATATGGCCCTGTCCACAGATTGTCAAATTTCCCATGCTTTCCATTGTCCTCGTTCTTGGCATCCCATCTCAACACCAGATCTCCCAGTTCAAAATCATCCTCCTTTGTTCGTTTGTCAAAGATCTTCTTGATGTTCTCTTAGATGACCTGTGTTTTATTGAACACATCTTCTCTAGTCTGCTGCAAATGAATCATCTAATTTATTCTTCTCTGGGAGTCATTTGGCTCAGCTTGTACCTCCTGAAGTAATTTCATGACAGGGACTCCAAAAGAAGTTGAGAAAACAGCCTCGGTACCATCGACCAACTGGTATGGTGACATACCAATAGAGCTTTTGGTGGTGCGTCTATCTGCCCATAAAGCAAATACCAACTTATCATGCCATGAATTTTTGTTTCCCTGTAGTGTTTTCTTGATGATATTTACCAAAGTTTTGTTTGAGGACTTTGCCAACCCATTCCCTTGAGGGTATTAGGCGGTGGAATGCCCCAAGCCAATGTGGTAACGGTTGCAGAAGTCTATGAGTTTCTTCGACCGAAAGGTAGCTGCATTGTCAGTAATGATCTTTCTAGGACAACCAAAACGAGACAAAATATTATTTTCAAGAAATTTGATAATAACAAAATCAGTTGCTTGCCTGCTTGGTACAGCCTCGATCCATTTGGTAAAATAATCAGTGGCAGTAAGAATCCAACTATGTTGGCCTGAAGACGGAAGGTGTATTTCTCCAACGAAATCGAGTCCCCATTGCTGGAAAGGAGCCTCAACTGAAATCGGTTTAAGAGGTAGAGGAAGGAGTTTCCTCTTACCCTCAAGTAATTGACACTGGTGACACGCTGTCACTTTCTGATGTACATCTGCAAACAGGGTGGGCCAGTAAAATCCAGCTCTAAGTATTTTGTTGGGTGTAACCTTCCAGTTCAAATGGCCACCACATTCTCCTGCATGAAACTCCTGCAACACTTTATCAGCGTCATATTTCAGTAAACAATTTAAAATAATACCTCCAGGGTCTTTCCAATACAAATTTCCTTCTAGAATACAGAATTTCAATGCCTTCACCTTTAAAAATCTAGCTTTAGTCTTAGTTAAACCAGGGGGAGCTTGTAAATTTTGTAGGACGAATATAAGGTCTGCATACCCTGGAGAGTTGAAAAATACCTCTCTAACTTTTGGAGTTGCCATCTCACCTTGTTCATCTGCTACATCTATAAAATTAATGTCAAGAGCCTGGAAGTTAGATTCAGCCATCAGTTGAGCAAGGCCTTGACCTTTGATCAGTTTTGTGGGCTTAATCTCTATGTCATATTCTAGAATAATTGCAATCCATTTACCCCTTCTCCCATCAGGGTTGTCTTGGGTCAAGATATCATTTACTACCACATTTGGAACATAAGCTATGATGTGGGAATGGAGAATATAGACCCTGAAGTCCTTTATAGCCTTTACCAAAGCAAAAGCTTGATTTTCCATGATATTGTAGTTTAATGCAGCGTCTCTTAAAGCTTTGCTGAAGAAAGCTATGGGTTGTTCATATCCTTCATTGTTTTTCTGCAGTAATACCGCTGCTATAGTATGTTCAGAGGCGAAAGAAAAGAGATAGAAATCTTTAGTGAAGTCGAGACTAATCAAAATTGGGGTTTCTGTGACTGCTCGTTTTACTTGTTCGAAGGATTGTCTGGACTCAGAGTCCCATTTTATTTTTATGTCCTTTTTTAGCATGTTTGTAATGTTTCGGAGGAGCTCGGCCAGATTAGGAATGAATCTTCGAAGAAAGTTAATTTGCCCTATAAAAGACTGTAGTTCTTTGAGGTTTCTTGGGTGTTCTATCTTTAGTATGGCCTCGATTCTGCTGGGGTCAATTCTGATTCCCTCTTTAAAGATAATGTGTCCCAGCAGTTTTCCTTCTTCTAACTCGAAGAGACACTTCTTTGGATTTAAAGAAATCCCGAATCTCCTACACTTTTCAAAAACTCGTCTAAGGTGTCGCAGGTGTTCATCATCAGATTGAGAAAACGCTGTCACATCATCTAGATAAATGACAATGAACTTACCCGACTCTTCTACGAAGGTGATATGCATTGCCCTCCGGAAGGTGGCTCCTGCGTTCATCAAACGAAAAGGCATCTTCACATACATGAAAGTGCCCCAGGGTGTGGTGAAAGCGGCTTTTTCTTGGTCGTCTGGGTGAACTAGGACATGGGGCATGGCATGTAACGGCGCAGCCAACACCAACGGAGCATATCAAGCTGCCATGATGGGTGGAGGAGGTTGAAGAGTAACCTGGATGGTAGGCGATCTAGCGACTGAAGATGAAGGTGAGGAGGGACTGTACGGTACTGAGGTAGTGATTTGTAATTTAGTCGTAGAAGACAAAACTTCAGGGGTTCAGGGTTGCAACACAGTTGGATCAAAAACGAGTCCAGACACGAAAGATTCAGACCGTGTTATAACCAGGCTTCGGGGTGGAAAGGTGTCAAGATCAGGGTTTTGAGAGATAGCTGGTTTTTCGGAAAAAGGAGGACACTTATGCCGGAAGGTATGACTCACTGAATCGACTGCTAAGGTTTTTCACCTAAGAAACTGCTCGGGGTTATCTAACACTATTGCGTGTTCCAGGTTTCGATGAGATCGAGTATGAACTTTCTTGGAAGCCAGAACTATTTTTGGGTTTTTATAATATATATTTTTTAATTTTGCGAGTCTGAAAATAATATGCACAAAGTCTAATCAACCTCTAACATTATTTTCTTCTCAAAGTTTTATCGTTCTTCTAGGGGGAAAAAAGGCGAAATTATCAATTTTTAGTTCTTCCCCAGTGGAGTCGCATACCCTATTGCTATCAGATTGTACTATTTTTGAAGAGATATGTCATTAATAAAGAAGAGACACTTTTACAGGATTCTTGCATATGTTCACTGGTGATGTTGATCTTCTAAGTTGAATGTTTTATTTCTCTGTAATCATTTTGTTTTCTCTAACTAATCTTTATGAATAGCGTAACGTTGCAGGATTTATCTTTATTACCCTGTTTCTGATTCTAAAGATTGGAAGTTGTTGTCAATTATGTTAGCACTCTGTAAATTTCCTAGAGGTTGAAAAAGAAAAAATCTACAAATGTAACCTTATCCAACCGCTTTTAAAGTTGGGATCTAACCTTTCCAGCTTCAGAGAGGGATCTCTCTATATGATTTAGATTTGTTTTAATTTCAAGTATTAGGCTAGGTAAAGAAACTGTTGGTTTTGTTGTCAAAGAGTTTTTTAAATTGGTTGAGACAATCTACACATCCGTTGGGCTATGGGGTCTGTGATTAATTGGATATGAGATACAACCAGAAACGCCAAAGAATATCTTCACAGGGCGAGATAATACACTCACTGGATCTTTAGTAATTAAAATGATGGACAGAAGAGAAGATAATGAAATAACTTAAACTAACAAGCAGTTAAGAATTTCTTAATTGAAGATATTAGAAGATAAACATTTAAATCTTTAGAATCGGAAACAGGGTATCAAAGATAAATCCTGCAACGTTACGCTATTCATAAAGATTAGTTAGAGAAAACAAAATGTTTACAGAGAAAGAAAACATTCAACTTAGAAGATCAACATCACCAATGAGCATACGCAAGAATCCTGTAAAAGTGCATCTTCTTTATTAATGGCAGATCTCTTAAAAAATAGTACAGTCTGATAGCAATAGGGTATGCGAATCAACAACCTGAAATACTTCGAGAGTTGAAGTATTTATAATTCAAATTACAAACGTTCATGTCATCACTGATCAGGACGTGCTCATTCTATTTTTAGTCTAACTGCTTTAACTAATCAAAAATTGTTTGATGACTCAGTACAACTGCATGCGAAAATCCTGGGGTAAGGAGTTGGCGAGGTGTCTTCGCAACCTCTTCTGACTGGACAAGTGACTGGATAGTGACAGCTCATCTGCTAATCTAGTAGGTCACAAAGTTATTCCCATCTGAGATGACTTGGCACTGTGACTTTAAGTAATCTTCGGTACACTTCATCCATGCATGTATATTTATCAAATGTAGTCTTAATGAGGAATATATGTTTAATCTAGTGTTGGATACTAATATCCAAATGCAGGGCCTCCATGAATGCTTTACCTGTGATGCTCCCTTCTACCCCTACAAACTTGGAACTGTCCTTAGACACTTCAGTCAACCTCTTCTTGTAATCAGGGAGTGTCATTAGTTTGTCATTAATGACCTTCAGAACAGGTAGGCCTTTCTTTTGGAGAACATCTATCTTATTGAAAAACTTATGTACTCCCGGATCCATGACTTAAACTTTTTCCTCAAGCTGAAGCATTAGACCTCTCTTGGTTAAAACCCTTTTAACCTCCAGTATAGTTTATGTCATGTCCTCAATCTTTAGTTCTTCTAGTTCCTCTTTGGTCTTGGAATTCAGGAACCTGATGATCTCATTTGCTTGTGCTGGCATGTCTCCCAGCTCCACTCTGATTTTCTCAATCGCCTGTTTGCTCCTTTGAAGCAACTCATTTTGTTCAAACATGATTTGAATCATTGGTCAGATTTCATTTATACACTTGGTAATATCTGTCCATACAATCTCTTTAACCTCAGCCAAAGTCTTCCATGCCATTGTCTGCTTTTTGACTCCTTTCTTATATGCTCATTTACCTGCTTTTCTTTAGATAGCCTTGTTTGGAAAGAAATCTTGAGCTCTTGGAGGTTCTCCACTTCTTTCTTAAGCCTGCTGATTTCCGTCTTTTGCAGGTTCATCTTCTCCATGGACTTGGCAAAGTCTGTTGTTCCTTCGGGTAGTGACACTGGTGTAGCAGACGGAATGGCTGTCAATGTTGTTGTCCTCAATCCTGCAATTGGGATAGCACTCAATGGAATGTCTTCCATTGGTTTCGCATGTTATTTCTCTTTTAATAATTTTTCCAGCTCTGCTTCCATCTCTTTGAGCTGAGCGTTCTGCTCCATGATCAACCTTAGCATCTCGTCCTTCTCACCTTCATTTTCTGCTATCTCCTTCGCCTGTGAATCCTCTATGGGCGAGAGTTTTAACTGTTTTCTTAATGATGCGATGTCAGCATTTTTTTTTTTTTATCATCTCTTCTGCAGCCTTGACATTTGCAGGGTCATAACCGATCTTGAGGACCAGCTCCTCCAGCGTTTTGATCCTGTTGTCTTTCGCGAAAGATGATATTTTCTCCACGTTGAGTTGTGTCTGAGCATTGTTCAAAGACACCTGAAACTTTGCTACAGAAGATGAAGCGTGAGCCAATGTGTGAAAAAACATCTCCCCTGTTTGTTTATGCAGATCCATCTGATCTGTTGGATGCACGTCCTTCGCCTGGAATTCGAACGTGGCCCTTTTGTAATCTGAGATCACCTTGGGATCCGGTACCTGTGCTTGGAGGTAGGCCATGTGCATCCTACCATTTTCTGTGTCAAATGTTGAAAGAAGCCTATGCTGGGCTGTGGAAGACTACTTCTGAAACTGGGTATAAGTGCTGCTAGTAAGAGTCTGGTTTTTTTTCTTGATTAATTCATATTTTTCGAAAATGCCCAACTTGGTCCCAGTTTTGCTTCGCTGAGTATCCAAGGGAGAATCTGTGGATTTTTTCGGTATTGCTATTGTGATTGCTTTATGCTGGCTCGATCCAAAAGGCAGAACGACTGGCTTGACCCCTGTGGTAGCTACTGGGGTAGGTGGGACCTCTTGTTCTAGTGTAGCGCCAGGCGTTGAAACTGTTTTTGGTCTCTTGGTGTGCATCTGGAACTCTTCTGATGACACCTCTGTTACAGGAGGAGATGACTCCTGTCGGGGCCTCTTCTCCTTGGGGACCTGAGGTGTGGTAGTGGGTGGCACACTCATCGAGGGCACCTGAGCTTCCACTTCGACTTGCTATTCCACGTCCATCAGAGTGTCGGGCACCCATACCGTCTGATTTGCAAATTTCTCGATCTCTGGCTTAGACTCGTGAGCGTACGAGACACTCTTATTTTTCACCCTCATTTCCGAAATGATCCCGCATGGATCATAGTGCCAGGTAAAACTCGTAAACAATTTCATCTCCTTCAACATTCTATCCGCTTCTTCCCCTGCACCTCGACTCTTACAGATGAAAGAACCAATCTGCCCCTTGATTCACAATTGTTGCTTCTTCTTCAGGGAAACAAAGTGAATGTCATCTGAATTCATTATCTGCCTAATATATTCTAATGCAAAAATTCTTACTGGTACATATTTCGGCAGCTTTTAGGGTGCCAATTCGCACCCGAAAACTCGGATCTCAGTGTGATTCTGATACAAGAACAAGTCTCCTGTCTTCGCATTGTCCGAGAGATGTAGAATTCTCTGGACTTCTTCATTTATTTGTGGCTCAGGCTTGTCGCTCAGCATGCTTACCACCGAGTGATAGAACAGATCAATGAAAACCTTGAAGCTATACTCAGTGGAGTTATGCTTCAGGAGAGAAGTCCATGCGGTGACTGGCTGAGGCCTTCCGTCTACGTCCATCTTCTGCATGGAGAAACTGAATCTGTCGGCTTGGAAGTAAACGAACATGTACGCCAGTATGGAAGAATATATGAACATACCCTATGTGCCAAAATTCACGAATTGTTCATGAATATTATCGGCCAAGAAGGTGTTGTAGTCGAATTGCGTTGTGGGTTTTTCATCGTTTGAGAAGATGGACAGAAAACCCAGGATGGGCTCATCTACCCATTGGTCAGAATAGTAACCAAGAAGGGCACAAAGAGAAGAAATGATTTGATTTCTTTTGGTGGAGAAAAGTAAAGAAGGGTAAGGGGGGTTGGTGGAAGGGAGTTGAGCGGAAGTGGGGAGGAAAAGCTCAAATATTTGAGCTCTTTGAGGGAAGGTCAGTTTCTGGTACAACTTAGTGAGGATTTCTAAATTGAATGGGGACGTTGATTCAACACGGGAAATTTGCATCATATGGTCAATATCTTCGGGAGTGATTAAGAAGAGGACGTCTCCAGATGAAGAGACGATGGCCTTCTGGTCAGGGATGTAATGGGCTTGGCACTTGAGGGCGAATTCGGGGAAATGATGAATCTGGGGAAAGAGATACATGGACAAATTGGACTCCCAGAGTCCAATTTCGTCGCTCTGGTCCAGGAACACCTCTCGGAGCCATGACTGAAGATCCGAAAAGTCAAAGTCGCAAATGGTATCTGCGATCAATCGATCTTTATCAACCAAGGGAATTTTGTGCAGGTCGAAAGGAGCAGGAAGGAAAGGATTCTCTTCTTCTTCCGCTTGTCTTGGTTTTGACAGCATTTCAGCAACAGTACTTGCAATAAACACGATGTTAGTGGGTAGACTCGACTGTGGATGAAGGTGGCGACTGTGGATGAAGGTGGCGGAATACTAAAAACTTCTAGTGCGATGGACGAACAGTGAATGAAGAGGTTAAACGGTAGTTTTATTTAAAACTAGGGTCAGTTGGACGTGGGAAAACGGTCAGCGTGACAACGGGTAGAGTATCCAGTCTTTAATGGACAACAGACCACTTGGGGGTGATATGGCAGGTGACAGTGGCGAAAACATACGGATGGTTGACGTGGCTGCTAGGGATTGGAGGCGATGGGAAGTGAAAGTCGCCATAAGGGGCTGGTCATGAGTGGAAAGGGTAAAGGACTGACAACAGGGACTGACAGCAGTTATAAGATGGCACACGACCCCGGAAACAAGTGGGACAAGTGGACTTAGTGGAGGATGACGTCCTTGAGAGACGGAGCTGTCAGATAGCATGTGTGGGATGGGACTTGAGGGCCAATGGGACAATGCCACATGTAACAAGGGGCCCACCGAAGGGAATATTCATTCCGGACCCCCCCTTTGGTTAAAGGCAGAACACTAGGGAGGGCCGAAATCCATTGTGAGTCATAGATCAGCGCGCTTATTTCCTAACCGCAGATCTTAACGCGCTCCTTAATACCCATTCCGGACCCCCCCCCTCGGCTAAAAGTAGAACGGAGGGGGGGTTGCAGAATCCATTGTGGACCGTAGATCTGAGCGCTCTCTTCCGGGCCATATAAATGTGCGCCCACGTTATTATCGATTTCGGGACCCCCCCTGGTTAAAAGCAGAATGGTCGGGGGGTCCGAAATACGCTGGGAGCCGTAGATCTCAGCGTCGTGATCGGGACAGTTGATAAGTGCAAGAAACATATGTCACGAGCGAATGGTGTAGCCTTGATTTCAAGTTGGTTTTATTGGACTTTGAACCATAAAGCAACTGACCTACATGCTAACCTATCTTTGTAGGACAATTAACCCAAATTAAACTGTTGGGTTAAGAAATTACTCTACCTAAGGGCTATCTGACCAGGATTAGACAGTCTAGTCAGATTTATTCACTAATCTAACCTAAGGGCTATCTGACTAGGATTAGACAGTCTAGTCAGATTTATTCATTAATCTAACCTAAGGGCTATCTGACCAGGATTAGACAGTCTGGTCAGATTTATTCACTAATCTAGCAACATTAAATTTAAAAGAACTTGGCCATACTTGAAAGGTATGGCCAAGTTACTATTTTTGCATGGGGATTTTCTTTTCAATTATTTTATGCCCTCCTTTCTTTTCTTTTCTTTCTGCAAATTATTTGAAGAATGAAATATCATTTGTCAACAAAATCACTAGATACAGATCATATCCAAGTCATCATTTGATTCCCATAATTTATGGAGTGATAACAGCGGCTCCACCTAGGGATGGTACTTGCCCTGTTAAGTGCCAAGAATCCAGTTTTCTGTCATCCTGAACATATCTGCCTAGCATCCTTCGTTGATCTTATTTTTTGGAAAAAATTTAAAAACAGTGATCAGCAGCATAGGGCCTTGTCTTCGGGCTTCAACCAACTGACTAACGTTCTTCACTCAGAAAATGCAAGTAAAAACTGAAAATTAAAACTGGTATGTACAATGGAGAGTGAGTTCTTCAAATCTTTTACTGAGGTGGGACATAATGTTTCAGCATTCTTCCATTCACAGGTGCTCCTGGCAGATCTGACCCATCAGCATTGTTTAGCAAAAAGACATTGTTTCCTCTGAAAGCTTGGATCATGTATGGCCCTGTCCACAGATTGTCAAATTTCCCATGCTTTCCCTTGTCCACATTCCTGGCATCCCACCTCAACACCAGATCTCCCAGTTCAAAATAATCCTCCTTTGTTCGTTTGTCAAAGATCTTCTTGATGTTCTCTTGGACGACCTGTGTTTTATTGAAGACATCTTTTCTAGTTTGCTACAAATGAATCATCTGATTTATTCTTCTCTGGGAGTCGTTTGACTCAGCGTGTACCTCCTGAAGTAATTTCATGACAGGGACTCCCAAAGAAGTTGGGAAAACAGCCTCGGTACCATAGACCAACTGGTATGGTGACATACCAATCGACCTTTTGGTGGTGAGTCTATCTGCCCATAAAGCAAATACCAACTTATCATGCCATGAATTTTTGTTTTCCTGTAGTGTTTTCTTGATGATATTTACCAAAGTTTTGTTTGAGGACTCTGCCAACCCATTCCCCTGAGGGTAGTAGCCGGTGGAATGCCCCAAGCCAATGTGGTAACGGTTGCAGAAGTCTATGAGTTTCTTCAACCGAAAGGCAGTTGCATTGTCAGTAATGATCTTTCTAGGACAACCAAAACGAAACAAAATATTATTTTCAAGAAATTTGATAATAACAGAGTCAGTTGCTTGCCTGCTTGGTACAGCCACGATCCATTTGGTAAAATAATCAGTGGCAGTAAGAATCCACCTATGTTGGCCTGAAGACGGAGGGTGTATTTCTCCAACGAAATCGAGTCCCCATTGCTGGAAAGGAGCCTCAACTGAAATTGGTTTAAGAGGTAGAGGAAGGAGTTTCCTCTTACCCTCAAATAATTGACACTGGTGACACGCTGTCACTTTCTGATGTACATCTGCAAACAGGGTGGGCTAGTAAAATCCAGCTCTGAGTATTTTGTTGGCTGTAACCTTCCAGTTCAAATGGCCAGCACATTCTCCTGCATGAAACTCCTGCAACACTTTATCAGCCTCATCTTTCAGTAAACCATTTAAAATAATACCTACAGGGTCTTTCCAATACAAATTTCCTTCTAGAATACAGAATTTCAATGCCTTCAACTTTAAAAATCTAGCTTTTGTCTTAGTTAAACGAGGGGGAGCTTGTAAATTTTGTAAGACGAATATAAGGTCTGTATGCCATGGAGAGTTGAAAAATACCTCTCTAACTTTTGGAGTCGCCATCTCACCCTGTTCATCTGCTACATCTATAAAATTAATGTCAAGAGCCTGGAAGTTAGATTCAGCCATCAGTTTAGCAAGGCCTTGGCCTTTGATCGGTTTTGTGGGCTTAATCTCTATGTCATATTCTAGAATAACTGCAATCCATTTACCCCTTCTCCCATCAGGGTTGTCTTGGGTCAAGATATCTTTTACTACCGCATTTGGAACATAAGCTATGATGTGGGAATGGAGAATATAGACCCTGAAGTCCTTTATAGCCTTTACCAAAGCAAAAGCTTGCTTCTCCATGATATTGTAGTTCAATGCAGCGTCTCTTAAAGCTTTGCTAAAGAAAGCTATGGGTTGTTCATACCCTTCACTGTTTTTCTGCAGTAATACCGCTACTATAGTATGTTCAGAGGCGAAAGAAAAGAGATAGAAATCTTTAGTGAAGTCGAGACTAATCAAAACTGGGGCTTCTGTGAGCGCTCGTTTTACTTGTTTAAAAAATTGTCTAGACTCAGAGTCCCATTTTATTTTTATGTCCTTTCTTAGCATGTGTGTAATGTTTCAAAGAAGCTCGGCCAGATTAGGAATGAATCTTCGAAGAAAAATAATTTTCCCTATAAAAGACTGTAGTTCTTTGAGGTTTCTTGGGTGTTCTATCTTTAGTATGGCCTCGATTCTGCTGGGGTCAATTCTGATTCCCTCTTTAGAGATGATGTGTCCCAGCAGTTTGACTTCTTCTAACCCGAAGAGACACTTCTTGGGATTTAAAGAAATTTTGAATATCCTACACTTTTCGAAAACTCGTCTAAGGTGTTGCAGGTGTACATCATCAGATTGAGAAAACACTGTCACATCATCTAGATAAACGACAATGAACTTACCTGACTCTTCTATGAAGGCGATTTCCATTGCCCTTTGGAAGGTGGCTCCTGTGTTCATCAAACCAAAAGGCATCTTCACATACATGAAAGTGCCCCAGGGTGTGGTGAAAGTGGTTTTTTCTTAGTCGTCTGGGTGAACTAGGACTTGATTGTAGCCCGAGAAACCATCTAACAGAGAAATTCAACTCGACCCGACCACTCATTGCAGGAGGTGATCCATTTTAGGCAAGGGGTAATTATCCTTCAAAGATGCTTTGTTCAGATTTCGGAAATCTATGCAGAGTCTGATTTCCCCAGTTTTCTTACGTGTAGGGACTAAATTAGAAACCCACTTAGAGAAACGTAGTGGGACTATGATCTTGGCATCGTACATTTTCTTRATCTCTTTTTCTATCAGGGGAAGCAACTTGGGATTTATCCTCCTAAGTTTCTGCCTAAACGGTTTCTGGTCTTCCTTTATGGGAATCCTGTGTTGTATGATGCTGGTGTCATAGGCTTTCAAATCTTCACAACCCCAGGCAAAAACGTCTGAATATTCTTTGAATAGCTCAATGTATTTAAGCTTTTGCTCTGGGGGTAATGATTTGGATAGTTTGACCATCCTAGGCTTCTCGTCAGACCCTATATTGCAGTCATTTACCTCTTGACCATGGGCTTCTATTTTTGGTCTCTTAGCTACATCGTCATTGTCAAACAGATCTTCTAAATGAACAAGCCCTCTAGGCAAAACATTGTTTTTGAATTGTAAAACATCGATGTCCGTTTCTTCATCCCCTAACTCTCATGAATCTACGATATCTACTGTATCTACAGTATTTACACTATCTATTTCAAACTCGGAATTATTTACATTCTCGTCTTCATTTTCTAAATCTATGTTTGTACATTCAAAATCATTCTTGCATTGTAGAAAGTCCTCTATATGATCATCATTTTCAAAGACTTGCCAGTACCTGATATTATCGGGAACCGTCGGTCTGCATTTCACTTCGACAGTGTATAGACGAGTTTGGCGAAAAGGAATCTTGCAGGAAGCTGTTGACGTAGCCAATCCGTCGGCCAGAATATTCTGTCCTCTCGGCATTACCTGCAAGTCAACCTCATTAAAACACTACAAAGAATCAAGAACAACATTTCTGTAGGCTCTAAGGCGCGGGTGTTTAGAGGCATACTCACATTTAATTTGTTTGATTATTAATTCAGAGTCACCCCTTAACATTATTTGCTTAGCACCAACTTTTTTCAACAGCTTCAGACCGAGCATTAAAGCTTCATATTCTGCAACATTGTTAGTGCACTAGAAATTTAACTTGTAGGAGTGATTTTCTGAATACCTTTTTCAATCATTATGCAACCAAACTCCAGCTCCTGCTCCTTCTTTACTCACGGCTCCATCAAAATCCATACTCCAGAAATCAGTGGGAAAATCTTGAGTGATTACATTTTCCATCTTTGCTGCCTCACCGCTTTTTGGACCTTCATCTTGGCCAGATACATCTTCCATCAGCTGAATATTTGACTCTCCAGTATCACCATCATTGTACAAGATGAACAAATCTAAATCGGAATGAGCAGAGTAAAGGGGATAATTGTGAGGTTTATCTTGGCTACTAACCATATACTTCATCAGTGTTTCTCTATATAACCTTCTTTGTTGCCCAAACATTGGGATAGTGGCGTAAGACATATCCAGCTGCAGGGTTCCTTTCAACTTAGTTCTCCAAGACCGGGATAGAAACATACCATACTTTGGCGGGATGTCTAGAACCACCCCGTCCATTACCATGCTTTTTGAAGGAATCTGAACCAGGGTGATGCACAAATCTTTAATTAAACCAATACATTTGACTTTCCTAAAGTCAAACGAGTGTAGATCTTTGTAACGCCTAGTGACCTCCAATCCCAGTTTTTCCATTACTGCTTTGGGCATCAGATTGTGTGAGGCACCTGAATCCAGCATGGCCTTGTGTAATATCAAGTCGTGGATGTTCAAACTGATGTAAAAGGGGTCTACATCACCGGTATCGTCTCGACCATTTACTTCAGGTCCAAAAAGGAGTTCGGGATGATCGTCTGTAAGGTTCACAGTGTCTGAATGAGTTACTGATCCAATAGTCAAGGCCTTGGTGCCTATGTCAGGTTCAATGGCTAACGCTTTTAGTACCTATGAACGATAAGAAGAATTCAGCTTCACAATAATGTAAACGTTTCAAAAATCATTTTGAATATATCGTAAAATCCTCGAGATTTGTTCGTATGTTATGAAATAAATGCAAAAGATATTCCCCATAATCTGCATTAAATGTTTGTACCTGAGTTTTTGCGATATTTTTAAATATGATAGAAACTTACCAAATCGAAACATTATCGCATTAATGATTCATTTATTCAGATTTTAAAACCTTAATCTTTGCTTTAGCTTAAGTGGTTAATTAATGTTAATGTTAGCTTAAGATTGAAAAGACTTTTATCGGAGTTTCGGAACTTTCGATGTCAAGAAAATAAGTCATCATAAAACCCCGATCGCCAAAATTGCGATGTATTAATTTAGTTAAAACCCATTAGTATATTAATTAATCTAGCTTAGCTTTTCATAATTTTGTTAATCAAGAAATCAGAAATCGGGAAATCAAGGATCGGGAAATCGGGATATTTGATGATATGAGAATTACTGTTCGCAGAATTGCGAATTGTGATTTCCCGATATGATTAGTTGCTATTAATTGTGTTTAACAATAATTAGATTAACTTTAAAACTCTTTTATGAATTAAATGAAATCAGGGATCGAGAAATCGGGGAATGCGATAACAATTTTCTTTGTTCTTTCAAAACCGCGAATCGCGATTTCCCGATATGATTAGTTTAAAGTTGAAACTCTTTTTTAAATGAGATTTAAGTAAAGGATGAATTAATCAAGGATTAACGTATCGGGAAATCGAGGATAGGGGTTTCGTTATTTGATTTGTATTGAAATTTAGTATTTCAAAACTGCGAATCCCGATATTCCGATATGAATTTAACATTTCTTTAAGTTTTATTATTATGGCTCATTTAGAATATTATTCGTAAAAGTGTTTGGAACAAACGTTAATTTAAATTTTAACCATTCTATTTCTAAGAATGAATCACAAGGTCATTTCGAATTTATCAGAGACTAAAAGTTTTGTTTTATAAAGATTTTAATAATGAAAAGACTCCAGGATACCAAAATTTTGTTCTTAAGGTAAAAAAAAAAATTAAGTTATGTTTTAACATAGGCTCCAACTGGGGACCTCGTCTCCCTGCGGGACGAAGAGAACATGCAGACTCGGTGCCTTCATTGGGTAATGGGGTCAGAAGTTTATTGTTGATAAACTGTCCAAAGTAAGAAAATGGGACATGAACAGTGTTTGAAAATCTTTTTCAAACTCATCATGCTATTGAAATTCGAATATGGTCTTCTTCCAAATTTTTCTTTTCATTCCAAAATTGAGTTAGTATTGAGATGTTTTAGAATAATATTTAGAAACTCAACAGATTATTGAACTTTCCAGCTCGCATCAATCGAAACAGAATTCATCAATTTAAAACTGGGAGCTCTATTTGACTTAAGACGAATATCCAATTTTCGAAAAATTGATAACTAGAATAGATTATAGATAAGTGTGATACCTTACAGATACCTCAGACATTGCTTCACTGCCAGCAGGCCTGTTCAGTACCTCGGTGAAGTTATCTGTCCCTCTTTACTGAATTTCCTTTCACCGCTTCGAAAGCTAATTTTATTTTCAAACATTGCTTCACTGCCAGCAGGCCTGTTCAGTACCCCGGTGAAGTTATCTATTTTATATTTTCAGACGAGGGCAATCATTTAAATGGATTTCCTTTTATCGTCTGTAGGACTAGATGGGGGCAATCAATTATGAATTTTCTTTCACCATCTGTCTTATGTTTAACTTAGGCTTACGAAGCGGGGCCAATCAGTGATATTAAATATATCAGGGTTAGTAATCTGTGTAAAATCTTATAATCAAGGTTTGTCAACTTGTTTTGATTACTCTAGACCACTTTTTCTTAACCTTCAAAACTTCCTAAGTCTATAGAGGAGAGGGGAAAACCTTTTCAAGGGATCTTCTTTTGAGCAAGCTTAAAAGTTCAGACAAACTGTTAAACAACTTAAGATATACAGATTTAATCTCAAACTTAACTATTTTAGTCTGAAAGGAAAATGATGCATATTGACCTATTTGAATTCAATCATTTGATAACTTTTAAATCCAAATCAGAATCTCTTTAACTTTCATGCACATACCTCAATATCCAGATTTTACTTCAGGGTATTCTTATCATGCGGAAAGTATGTATTTACAGATTTGAGATAAAACTGTACAGAAAATCAGGACATTGAGTTTTATGTCTTTATGATTTTATAAATTTTTTATTTTTGATGTATGAAAATTTATTTTTTATTTTTTATTTTTTTTGACAAGAAATTTGTATGTACACATTTGTTTTATTCGATTTTGATTTTTTTTTATTTTATTTATATATATACAATTTTTATTTTTATGAAG
>JZKD02S1750382.1:23947-43811 GCA_000966675.3 Picea glauca
GGCCTTCCCTGTGTCCAAAGTCCAATTGTCACATGCTCTGTTTCACTTTCAAACTCTGTTACTCATTTCGTGTCACTGATGTGGGATACATCAAGGCCCTCCTGTGACGAGTCTTTTTCTGTCGACTTCAGCACATTATCTGGAATCAAGACTTAGAAATTATTTGGTACCTTGAAGCTTGCATGCCTCAATGGAAAGTTTCTCGCTTTCGACAACGGGTTTATATCATTGACCCCTGATTGAGAGATTCTGTCGAGTGTTCGACATCAACTCATTTATTCACAATCGATGGATTGTACTATAGTACCTTGGGAGTCATTGGCATCAATGGTGATTCCCCTCGCACTTGTTAACGGTATACATCAATGACCGGTAATCAAGTGGTTTCTACCATGTTCGACTTCGACACATGTAATCACATGGTTAGATTCGTACTTTTGGGCGATGAGATTGAAGACCCTGGATATTATCCATGTGATCCAGGTTGTGATGGAGTATTTTGCGACACATATATCCACTGTGTATGTTTCGTGGCTATGTCGTCTTGATTTAAAATTTTGTCGCACAGATCCACAGTGTATTCAAGTGGTTGTGCTATATAATGAAGGCATGGATCCACAGTGTATGATTGGTGGCCATGACCTTGGTTTACAATGTCATCAGTCTATGATCTGAGTATGGGAATGCCTACCTCAGAATCGATATACATGATATTCTGCTGATTCTTGGATGTTTGCAGGTTTCTGATTTGATGTGCTTCTGGTTCTTGACACACACATGTAGCTTACAAAGTCTATCGACTGTCACTGGTTCCGCTCTCAGACTTTGGGGGGCATTCTGTTATCCAAAAATTTGGTCATTATGATGATGTCATGATGATGTTATGATGATGGAAAATCAAACTCTTTACTAAGAACACTTTCCTGAGAGAATTTACATTTGTCTGCTTCTAGGAATCATGTTTTTAAGTATGTTCGCAGGCTACCTATATATCTGTCTGCGAGAATGCCTGATTCTCGCAGGATACTTTAAGTTGGGGTGCGAACTTCTCGCACTGTACTCATTGTTAGGGTGCGAACATGTTCTTAAAGGGGAAAAAAGATAAAAATCTCGAACCTTCTAGAAGGGAATCTTCTAGAAGCGTGAGTTGGCTTTCGAATGGTTATTCAGGTGCTGGCATTCTAGATATCTTGGGATCATTCCCTATCCAAGTAACTAATCTATCTTATCCTATATATTGAGGGGATTTCTCATGGAAAGGGTTAAGAAAACAAGCAAAAATCTAGCTAGAGATTGATTATAGAATTAGTGCAAGACTGTATGGAGGACTGATGCTACAACAGCAAGAGACAACAACAAGGTCATCACAAGTGGTTGATTTTCTTCATGCATGAGCAAGTGTGTGTTTCAGAGCTAGGAGACATCGAAAGGAGACCTACGACATCAAGGCTCAGGTTGTAAGTTTCACTTTCAATTAATTCAATACAGTAATATGTCCCTTTCCCATAAAGATGATGTCACTTTATTACATAATTCCTTGATCATATGTATAGACTAGTTATTGAATATATTATTCTGCCATTACTTCAATTGGTTCGTTCTATTGTAATCTGGACGGGACAAGAGCATTGGAGCAAAGCTTGGAACAACAGATATCTAAGGAAAGCGTTCATAAGGTATGTCCATAACCCTTATCTCTTAGTTCATTCAATAGGCTAGATCTAGGGAAAGTGTATTNCTGCTGATGCTTGGATGTTTGCAGGTTTCTGATTAGATGTGCTTCTGGTTCTTGACACACACATGCAGCTTACAAAGTCTATCGACTGTCACTGGTTCCGCTCTCAGACTTTGGGAGGCATTCTGTTATCCTCAAATTTGGTCATTATGATGATGTCATGATGATGTTATGATGATGTAAAATCAAACTCTTTACTAAGAACACTTTCCTGAGAGAAGTTACATTTGTCTGCTTCCAGAAATCATGTTTTTAAGGATGTTCGCAGGCTACCTATATATCTGACTGTGAGAATGCCTGATTCTCGCAGGCTGCTTTAAGTTGGGGTGCGAACTTATCGCACTGTACTCATTGTTAGGGTGCGAACATGTTCTTAAAGGGGAAAAAGATAAGAATCTCGAACCTTCTAGAAGGGAATCTTCTAGAAGGGTGATTTAGCTTTCGAATGGTTATTCAGGTGCTGGCATTCCAGATATCTTGGGATAATTCCCTATCCAAGTAACTAATCTATTTTCTCCTATATATTGAAGGGATTGCTCATGGAATGGGTTAAGCAAACAAACAACAAGCTAGCTAGAGATTGATTAAAGAATTAGTGCAAGATTGTATGGAGGATTGATGCTACAACAATAAGAGACAACAACAAGGTCATCACAAGTGGTTGATTTTCTTCATGCATGAGCAAGTGTGTGTGTCAAAGATAGGAGCCATCGAAAGGAGACCTATGACATCAAGGCTCAGGTTGTAAGTTTATCTTTCAATTAATATGATACAGTGATATATTTATTTCCCATAAAGTGAGATCTACTTTATTACATAATTCCTTGATCATATGTATAGACTAGTTATTGAATATATTAATCTGCCTTTACTTCGATTGGTTTGTTCTGTTGTGATCTGGACGGGACGAGAGCATTGGAGAAAAGCTTGGAACAACAGAGATCTAAGGAAAGTGTTCATAAGGTATGTCCAAGATCCTCATCTCTTAGTTCATTCAATAGGCTAGATCTAGGGAAAGCAGTATATTCTGTCATGTTTTGTTCTAGATCCAGGTGGATCTAGGGAGATCGGTTCGTGTCCGCACTTACAGATTTATCCTATAACAACTGTTATCCTCCTCATGCTTCAGTTGAAAACAAGATGATTTCTGAGTATCCTCTATTGGTAATACTGCATCTTGGACATGAACCACCATATATGCTTTTCCCTTCAAATAATCTAGTCCATGACTATCATATAGCTGATGTTCAAATTCTCCAGAAAAATAAAGAGTTAGCTTCTTATGGTCTTTAATATTATTTTCCTCATAATCATCAAACAAATAATGATCATTGTAAGTTATGGTTTGAGAAATATTTTCAAAGCCCTCTTGAATAATGGTTTTTGTTTGCTGAAAATAAATAAGATCTGCATACTCATTTTTATACTCGTCATAAATAGGAAGATCCTCAAAAGATGTAAGTTCAAAGACATGTTTATCATCCTTCTCTTCAATAATAGGTGAAAACACATCATAAGAAACCTCTTGAAAGACTCGGGGAAAAACTTCTTCTACAACTATTTCTTCATGAAAAGCATAATTTTCATAATTATCATATGATGATGTGTACATTTGTTCTTTGGCATCTGAATATTCAAAAGAAACAACTTGATCTTCATAAAAAATTGGAGCAGCCTTTGCATCATAGTCAAAACTGCTAAAGACATTCGGGTCAAGGACAAATGTGCTTATAATGTTGCTATCACCAACATTCTTATCATTAAGACAATCAATAGACTCTTCTTTCAAAACTAAAGAAATAGAGAAGGTTTTACATGGGGATAACTCCTTCTCTACATGATCAATAGTTTTGTATGCTTCATCCCTATAACCATAAGAATTACTAATTGAATGTTGGATGTAGAATTCAAATTCTTTACCACAGTTTTCAAAAACAAGATCAATCGGATAAAATCTTTTGCAATGATGATGAAAAACGGTATGAAACGCTTGTAATGATGAAATACTTGAGGGAGGAAGAGATCTACACCAGTCACATGCTTTTCCCTCAAAGGAGTATCTAAACAACTTGATCAAGACCTCTTCATGTATAACTTTCAATTTAAGCATGCCCTCGTGAAAATTTAATAAGAACTCAACTGACACATCCCAATCTTCTCCTCTAAACCTAGGAAGAGGACCCCCCCATTCACTTCTATCAATCCAATCATGGGATTTTCCCTCCGAGTATCTAAACAACTTGATCAATACCTCTTCATGTATAAATTTCAATTTAATCATGCCCTCGTGAAAATTTAATAAGAACTCAACTGGCACTTCCCAATATTCTCCTCTAAACCTAGGAAGAGGACCTCCTCATTCACTTCTATCAGGCACGGTATTTGGAAAACCAGATATATTTGAAAAATCACAAAATGCATACCTCTGAGAAAATATCTTGTCCATTTCGAACCAATGAAGTCGCCAATAGATTCATCTGTGATGAAGTTGGAGTCTCCAGGTAGAAGATTGCAGTCAAGATAGTGCCTTGCTCCTGTCTACCATTAAGAGTTGGATCTATTCTATGTCGTTCTCCTAGCGAAAATATTCAACTTATTCCCTGCCAATGACACTAAAAATGTTAGCACTGAGATTCACCCTTGGACTAATAGAGGATAAGCCCAGTACCCATTTGATTTAAATGATTAAAACATGTTATGCTTGGTGGATCAACAAGAGAAGAGTAAAAGGGAGGGAAACAGACATCTTTCAAATGCATTATATTGGGCATGGAGTCATAACATTCTATAGATCAAAGGAAATCATGCTACCTACCAGACAAAAGGCTTATGCAAGGATGGGTAGAAGAATAGAAAGTGAACAATAAAGAAGAATATCCACTTAACAAAGATCTTTCTGAAAGACAGACTAAAGAGTGCTTGAACAATAATCAATTATTAACGGGCAATTACCACAAATCCTTTGCAACTCATGAATCCATTAACCAAAGGAATCTTTTGATCTTAAAAGTCTATAAATATTACTCAAGAAAGATGATAAGAAATATTGGAAACAAGAGAAAAATAGTCTGGTATCACAACTTCCATGAATATCTAATGGTAGAAATGCCTACAACACATGCCCTCAAGCTTATAAATACATAGATAAACTACCCCTGCAGCTCTCTCAAGCTCTCTCTAGTCATGAACTCCACCTTTTCCTTCTCAAAATCCCCTTCATATATAGTGAATGATCTCTCTCTACTATATGGAGGTCGAAACAAAGGAGCTACATAGGATCCTCCTCCATTTAGGAGTCTGTTACAAAATATTCCAACAAAAACATCACAAATTCCTATTTTTTTGGATCTTGTCTATTGTGATAAATTCCTTTTGAAACAGGTCATGCTGCTTGATCTAGTGATGGAACAGATTGCTGATATTATGGTAGTTGCGGGAGGTATTTACCTCCACGTGTAACCCTGATGAGAATAGAATATTACGGGAAGCAAGAAGAAACCCTAAAGCATTGAACATAACCATAGAAGACAAGTCGACTCAAGGAAATATTTAATATTAAGTATTTAGTCTCCAAAATGAGAAGTCGGCCCAAACAACTCAGGAAAACAGTATAAATACAAGTATCCAGACCTCATTTGGCACACATAGCTCGAAATTTCAGTAAGGAAGAAGTGCACACAACAGAAACTGGACAAGTGCGCAAGTCTGGGTAGTAGCTATAGTCGCAACTACTACAATCTGTATTCTCAGTTTAGGCTCGGGCTTTCTATTGGATATGGTTGGACTTTCTGAACAGTCTTTCTTGGTGCATTAGCCTTGGTTGGCTATTGGTTTTCTTTCAGAATCATTCTCTGTCAAGGTTAAGGTGCTTGAGGGTGGCTTCGACCTATGGTTGGGTGACAATATTGTTATATTGTCAATGGTTAAACGAGCACATCCATTATTTATAACAGGTTATGGTCCCACACTATCTTCAGACAGTATAACCGTTGAAAGATAGATTGAGAGGATTTGCTTAGTTACAGTTGCAGTTGCAGCCATTTTTTGTTGCAGCAATGAAACCCTAACCCTCTTGTTGAGACACTTTAAGTGAAGAGATTGACCTAATTTTTGGATAGCCTAGTGTTCCCTAGCCTAGCGCACATCTTGGTACTCTCAGCAAGCCAAGACGTCAAGTTTTAGTTTTTGGTCAAAGTCAAAGGTTGACCAAGTCAAAGAAGTTAGGACCTACTCTATGAAGTTAAAAAAAAAGTTAGAAGGGGCCTCTAACTTCATAGTGTGGAAGACAAGGATTGACCTCATCCTTGCCAAGAATAAATTTTTGGATATCGTGAAAGGAAAGGGCGTGGAACCATAGTTCGAAGAAGGAAAAGAGAAGGAACCTCAAAACATTGCAGTATGGAGAAGTTCAAAGATAATGACATCAATGCCATGAGTATCATAGTGGACTCTATAAAATACCATTGTATACCATACATCTCCCATCTTGACTCATCTAAGAAGATGTATGATGCCCTAACAAACCTCTTCTCAGTCAGAATCATTGGAAAAATAATGAGTCTGAACAATGAGCTCCGTGACATGAAAATGAATGATGATGACAACATAACATCATACCTTATGATAATATCTTAGTTAAGAGATCAACTACAAGATATTGAAGAAATCATTTCAGAGAAGGAACTGGTAAATATAGTATGCAATGGCCTTCCCAAGACATGGGATGCATTTGCCGCAAGCATGAACACAAGAAAGGAGTATCCCACATTTGAAGAACTTTGGACTTGTTGTGCATAAGAAGAATCAAGGATTAGTGCAAAAGAGAAACCCCAAAAGAAACACGATGATCACGCTTTAATAACAAGGTTCAAGAATTTCAAGAATAAAAAGAATTTTGGCTCAAGGAAGAAATCAAATCAAGAGAAAGATATGTCAAAAATACAATACTTCAACTATCGAAAATATGGTTACTACAAGAATCATTGTCTCGAGTTAAAGAAAAGGAAGGAAACACACAAAGCATCAGTTGCCGAAGAAAGGGAACCCTCAAAGAAGGCCAAGCAGGATAAAACAAACTTCTTCTTCTAAGACAAGGTAACAATATTCCTCATATTTCTTGTACATACCATGTTTACATAATTTCAGTACATATCTTGCATATCTATTTCTTAGAAGATAAGATGTTCAAAACGAAACAACACCTATGGAAGAATAACAAGATAAGGATTTCTATCACGATGACTACAAGTCAAGCAATACACATAAAAAGATGAAGTACATCGACAACCCTTGGTAACAATTCATGTGGACGCTATTAATATAAGTAACAACTGTAAGATAAGTCGAAATCAGAATCAAACTTGAAGAAACCTGGAAGAAGTAGAAACAGAAAGAAGTCAACAATCAAGATGAAATTAGAAAAAGACTTGTGACACTTTGCAAAAGGAAATAAGGATGCAGATGAAAGTGTGGACTCTCTTAGTTGGAGGGAGCCAATTCTATAATTCCAAAAGAAGAGCACGCATTCATGCATGAAGCAAGGATTAGGAGGGAGATAATCCTAAATAATATGATTCATCAAGGATTATGAAGTATCTATCCATGTTCCCATTGATGGTAGCAACCATGAAAAGCAACATGTGTTCAATTTGAATTTAAGAAAAAGTCTTCTTCAAAAAGAAGCCTTAAAGTATCCCTGGTTGTCCATACACATCCATGATCCAATGATGAAAGGAAGAAGTTGGAATCTTTAGGGCATGGAATCTATAAGAAAACTCCATGGACCTAAGAGCTAAAGAGAAACATGAGGAAGAACATGAAGATTCCAAGAGAGAAAGAAAATCCAAAACAACCAATCATTATATTGAGAATCAGAAGACTACCAGCTTGGTTTTAACCCACTAGAAGCAATCAAGTAGAAGAAATGGAAGTTGTGATGTAGAACAATGTATGAAAGACTTATGAATGAAAGCATTGTGAGATTCAGAACTAGAGGTTCTCCCAGATGGAGGGAGAAGACTACGATGATACCTTGTTCTAGTAAACCAAACATACCTCTACCTAAGCCATTATATCATCCGCAATATCCATGGGCTGGAGTTTACATCAGATGAATGTGAGGACTTTCTCCTCAACAGAGTAATTGAACAAAGAAGCGTATGTATATCAACCTTAAGGTTTTGAGGTATACCAAAAAGAGACCCTTGCATGCAGATGGAAGAAGATCTTGTATGAATTCAAGCAACTTGGTGCAGAGCCTCTCATGCACAACATAAGCATGGTGAAAAACTTTCTATAACAAAGATATTGTATCAGAATGGTTACTCAGAATTCCAGGATGATGTAATGCTAATCCATGACAAACTCTCATGATGACAAAAGAAGTGCCACTTGTATATGTTCTAGTTTGAGCCTTGCCACGATGCTATGAGCTAACAGGAAATAAAAGAGTTGAATCCAAATATGATATGTTGTAATGATCAGAGCCATATGAAGCCTTCAGAGAAAAACCAGTGTTCTAGACAGACCGAAGTACTTTGAGATCAAGCATTACATTCTCCGTGATGAAGTCTTTAAAAGAGAAGTGGTTCTCCAATATATCTCCATAGATGAGTAGGTAGAAGATATTTTGGTAAAGCTTCTTTCCAAGATGAAAAAGCTTGCATACTTAGAAGAACAAGTTGGAGCTCGTGGAGTTGACTTCCTTATTGAAAAAGGAAGAGATTACTCCCAGGTTGGGAGGGAGCATTGATGTGTTACTGATTTATGGAAAGTCATTTTTCATTTCGAAAAATGGTCCAGGATGAACAATTCCTTTCCAGTTCGGAAAGTGGTTTGAGATTTCTGACGGACAGGCATTTTCCAGTTCGGAAAATGGTCCAGATCGGATGGTCATTTTCATAATGAAAATGGTTCGATAGATTGTTGATGTACCATAGACAGTGATTGCCCCTGTGGCCAGTGTGGGGGAATGGTCTAGGACAATCTTTCTTCTTAGCAGTCACTCTCAGTAGTTTGGAAAATGGTCCAGATCGGATGGTCATTTTCGTAATGAAAATGGTTCGATAGATTATTGATGTACCATAGACAGTGATTTCCCTTGTGGCCAGTGTGGGGGAATGGTCTAGGACAGTCTTTCTTCTTGAAAGTCTTTCTTCTTCTAGGAATGGTCCACCTCACCGTGCAGTCATTCTTTTGAAGTTCACAATTGTGAGAAGTTTTGAATAATGGCACGTTTTGGAGGTTGGTGCAGGACAATCATTTCCATAGGAAATGATCCGAACAATGATTCCCTAGGGTAGACACATTCTCTCCAGGTTGCACTTTGTTTAGTGCTGGAGGAATGGACCAGTTAGATGAATGGTCTAGGTTCAACAATTAGGGACAAGCATTCCCTAGGGAAGACTCATTCTCTCGAGGTTGTACTTTGTTTAGGGTCAGAGGAATGGCCTAGTTAGGTGAATGGTCCAGGCAAAAAAATCAGGACAATTATTCTTCTATGCTTGAGAAGAATAGTCCAGATAGCTCATGGCTGATGTTTTACTTTCTAAGGGCAGATGCTTTTCCAGATCTCACATATGTGAGTGGAAAAATGGACCAAATGACTCAATTTATATCATGATATTGTTTTCTGTGCAGGTTGATATCAGATGATATGATCACTATGGAGACTGTATGTCTCTAGAAAATAGATGTATGCTACTGTGGTGGATGTGTTCCACTAGTTGTGACTATGTGTCACTGATTGAGTAGTTGTGTACTACTTGGTGTGGTTGTATACCACTGGATAGTATTTATGTATTACTATGACACAGTTGTGTTCTATTGAATGACATTGTTTTGATTTCCATGTAGACTATCAGTAGTGTTGAAAATGATTATCAACTAGATGGATAGTCAGTGTGCTTTTGGATAGACATTCTCCAGGGAAAGAATTGTCCAGATAGAACAAATTGTTAGTGGACAGGTATTCTCCATGTCTCCATGTGGAGAATGTTCCAGGTTGACAGTTTGTTGACATGACATGGACTAGTATTTTCCTAAGGCATAGATTATGGCCCGATTAGGAAAATGGTTCAGGACCGATATTTTCTAAGGCATATAGGTTGAGACATATATCTATGACTTGATTAGAAAATAGTCCTAGATTGACATTCCTATAGGAATGGTCTTTGTAGTCCATGGCGTAGCCTTTAGCATCTATTGGGATAATCATTCTTCTAGGACGTATGTCTAGATTAGAAGAATGGTTATTGTATCACTTTGTGGAGTGAGTGACTTATTCAACATCATGCCTGATTACTCAGATAGAGTATGTCTTTGAGAGATGATCTAGTTTATGCTACCAGATGATAGTGATGATGGTGCTCGTGATCTAATCATGAGATAGTCTGTACAACTATGGTGATGCTACCAGTTGAATGGTATGTTTTTTCTCAAGACCATTACCTTCAATACCTCCCTAGCTAGGAGGGAGTGTTGATATTATGGTAGTTGCGGGAGGTATTTACCTCCATGTGTAACCCTGACGAGAATAGAATATTCCGAGAAGAAAGAAGAAACCTTAAAGCACTGAACATAACCCTAGAAGACAAATCAGCCCAAGGAAATATTTAATATTAAGTATTTAGTCTCTAGAATGAGAAGTCGGCCCAGACAACTCAGGAAAACAATATAAATACAAGTATACATACCTCATTTGGCACACACAACTCGAAATTTCAGCAAGGAAGAAGTGCGCACTGTAGAGATTGGGCAAGTGCACAAGTTTGGGTAGTAGTTGCAGTCACAACTACTACAATCTGTATTCTTGGTTTAGGCTCGGACTTTCTATTGGTTATGGTTGGACTTTTTGAGAAGTATTTCTTGGTGCATTAGCCTTGGTTGGCTATTGGTTTGCTTCCAGAATCTTTCTCTATCAAGGTTAAGGTGCTCGGGGGTGGCTTCAACCTATGGTTGGGTGAAAATATTGTTATATTGTCTATGGTTAAACGAGCACATCCATTATTTCTAACACACATGTCCCTCATGTCCAACTAACTCCTAGGAAACCATTCGAACCTTACCTGACAACTGGAAACCCTCCCATAGCTCGGATTCATCAGATTGTTAGAGTTCGCATCGCCTATGCAGGATGCCTTGCGAACTTTCCCGTAGATGGTCATTTTGACTTTTTTCCCAAAATATGAAGTGGGTCGGGCTGATTTTTGTCAACAAGTCAATGGTAATATTCTTTGTCTCCACACCAAATTTCAGAAGAACCCAGATCGCGATTAAAAAGTTATGATGAAAACATTTGAGAAATACACTACATGAAATTAGTTTGCAATGCCTAACAACAATGCTATGAACTTTCTTGTAGGCGTCGATTTACTTCAAAAAGGCTTCAAATGATGCAAGAAATGTGCCAACCTACCAAAATAATATGTTGGACCATGCTAAAGATTCCTTCAACCTCTGAGAAATGAAAAATACCTTCCAAAATAGCAAGTAAGAATCATAAGAGAAAAAATGTTTCTTAGGGTTTTGTTGCAAGTAAGTTTTACAGTATTATAGAGGCTAAGATGTAACTTGAAGCTAGAAGCTTGGATGAAATGATCATGACAAGGCTGAATGAAGTCTTGAGTAGCCATATTTCAAAGCAATTGTGAGAAACAGAGAGTTGGCAACACTAGTTCGATTTGCAGCATGTAAAATCATGTAGCAAAATAGATCTCTTGATGACTAAAATGGTTTGAAAATGATGGAATTTTGAATATCTAGTAATGGTAGCTAGCATATGATTTTTACCCCTTACTGCATAAAGTTGAACCATCAACCTTCAAGAATTTAACTTGGCACCAACCATTCTAGGAGAGTTTGCAGCAAAGAACAATTTGTAGCAATATCTTTGCAAATGAAAATAGCAAGAGACGACTGAACCTTCCTTCTTTTTCTAATAATGACAACCACCATCATGACACCAAGACTAGGAAAATGTATTTTGATCAGCTTTAGACCCAAGATTAAAAACCGCTCACCTTGATTTATTTACATGAGACATGACTCAAAACTTTTGACAACCTGTACATCTTTATGTGTTAACAAAAGAAATGGACCAAGGACTCAACATTCACAAGAAAGAGTCAAATCACTTCAAGATTCTTGGTATGGGTTCCCTGCATGACAACTTTCTGGGTGAACTTTCTCAAAGAAATTTGGATATATTCACCTTTCTAGAAACAATAGAAGTTGATGTGGTAAGCTCTAGAAGATGATGTGGTAATATCTCTTGCAAAGGTCAACAATGACAATTATTATTTCTTCCATTCTCCTTTGGTAGGGTTTTTATGGGTTACTCAATAAATCTTCAAAGCTCTTAGGTGATTGTGAGCCTTCGTTGACATAGCTTCGATTGAGTTATTATGTGATGGTTGTTTCTCAGTTATTCAAGAAAGCAAATAATGTTTTAAAAGGGAAAGGTAAGAAAATTCAACACAAGCCTCTTGATTTCTCTCCATTGAGCTCCCATAGTAGGACCTCTTGTTCATGCTTAGTCTATAAAGGAATTTAATGGCCTCCTCGATAGGGTTGAGTTTTCTTGATGGGAAACCCTCAGTTTATGCTATTTACCTTCATATTATTTTAAGGGTGTTTCCCATATATTCTTATTGATATGTATTGTTAAGGGATAATTACTTTCCATGTGTATCTGATGGTTGTATATTGAGGATGACTAAGAGGATTTACCTAGTCTCGCGAAAGGACAAATGAGCCAAAAGTCTAGAATTTAGATTAGTATTCAAGGGATTATTCTTTAAATATTTTTTGTTTTTTTTTAACTATATGGTGTGCTATCCCCATTTTGTGGATAACTAAGGAGATTATGTCTCGAGGTCGTTAGGTTGCAGATATGGAGTGTCGAGAGACCACATGACCAACAATATCCTTTTGTACAACTAGAGACACATATCACCACCATAGTGACCCAACACTTGGTCATCATCCAAACTAGCTTTCCACTACAGGTCACTTGGGTCCTGCTCCATGTGGTACAAGTCAGGTATGATGGTGGGTATTATTTTAACATTTGAGGCATTCTAGCTTGTATATCATAGGTTATTTTTATTACGAGACATCTGCTTTGGAAACTATTCCTTTTACCTTGTTTAAATATTGGTGGTTGTCTTGGGGAACTCAAGTAGATGGTCACCCTTAGGATGGGGTGTTTCTGGGAGCTTCCTTTGATGAGTCATCATGCCACTCCCGACCATACTTACCACTTTCCATCATTATTACCCCTCATGACATAATCTCTTGGGATTTTGGGGTAGAATGACCCTAGAAGGGACCATTCCTCATTTCATGGGAAGAAGGGGCTGAAGGAACAGAGGGGATTCAACTGACAAAAGATAAAACCCTAATGAAAGAACCTTTCAGATGCTTCACCCAGGGGATCCCGAGAAAGCAATGAAAATCTTCTCTGCAAGAAAATAAGGACCCCATGAAAAGAATAAATAAAAATGCTTAAAGGATTAGTTGAGGATAGGGGGTCTCATCATGAGCCAACCTATCATGTCCATGGGTATCTAAAGGTATGACATTACCATTTCTGACCATCACACCAGGGTAATGGCTCTCAGTTGCATGGCTGAGGGAAAGGGGGTCTCATCACGAGCCATCCTTCTCATTTCTGTGAAAGTACTTGTGGGTGACACTTTCAATATCTGATCACCACGTTAGGGAAGTGACCTCCAACTCGACCTATGCTATATTGAAAGAAAATACAAAGAAATAAAGATAAAAGGAAATTCATGGGCTTGGACAAAATGCATTATGGATGAAGGTGCAACACACCCTCCACAAAGGCACCCATAAATGAGATACTATGGACCCTTGCATATCATGAACCCCATGCCCATTGAGTACTTCCCCATCCATTTCATTTCATTCACATGACTTAGATAGGGTTGTTCCTAGACTTAGGGGGTTTTATCCATTGAAAAGAAGTACCATGCCAACCCACTCACAACTAAACTTTGCAAAACGTCTAGTTTTTTAAGCACATGTTTGTATGATGTAGTCTTGGTATACATGCTTTAATGGCTCTTTTATTGACTTGATTCAGTCATCATGATGCTTTGACTTGAGATCCTTGGAGGTTGTATCCATTTGTATTGTAGGTACAAGTTGGTGGCCAGTTTTGAAAGAACAAGCCTATCTTGGGCTTCCATGAGGGTAAGCAACCTACAGGATGGATGACATAGGCTCACATGCCAGATGATAGAGAGATGCTTTCGGAGGCCTAGGAGATAGTTGGATAAACATAGCCCACCCTTTCCATGCCAAACGACTTGCCTAGAAGGGGAAAAATGCCACTCACTAGGGGCTTGACATCACATTTGATGGGCATGTGGTGGTTGATGATGAATCAGAGCATGACACATGGAATTTTGAGTTGGAGAGGATCTGAATGATTTCCACATGGCCTTTGGAGGCCCTACTTTGTAGCCCAGCTCTGACTTTCTCAATTTCCCAAAAGTTCCTCCTTAAAGGGATGACATCACCTTTGTTTTAGGGTTTTCTTTGTGCAAAAGTGAAATTAAAGAGAATTTTTAAATATTATCTTTGTAAATGGGGAAAGATTAGGGTTGTTGAACCCTAATCTTGTGTTTTCCCTAATATTATGTGGACAAACTATGTTAGCTACATTTTGTATAAAAAGAGATCATAAGATCTCATTTTCATAACATAAATCTCCATTGTGAGGGGCTCTTGGACTGAAATTTTTGCTCTCTTTGGCTAGTTCTCTCTCTTGTGTTTTTTTATGTCTATGTCTTGGTTATGGTTGATGGAGATGGTGCATTAGCCTTGGAATGTTTTCTTCATTGATTTTTTGGTGGTTAGTCTAGCTTTTATTGCCTTTTAATGCTTGAAGGTGCCATTTATTTCATTGTATTATCATTTGTACAAGTTAAAGGTTCTATTTGCTTGAGACAAGTAGGGAGTATAAGGGAATACACCCCTACTTATGTTTCCACCATTTTATTGGTAACATAATATTTCTTCATAAGGCTTTACTAAGAGGAGTATAATTGCATACACCCTCCTAGTTAAAACCCTAGCTAAGAGAAGCTTGCCTTGGGGAGTAAAAGGGTTTACACCCCCAAGGAATTAGTCTATCTAGCTTCTTCATATTCTCTTGACTCCATTAACCCTTTCTTAAGGCACTAGTCATTTACTTATTGCATGGGAGAAATAAATTGTTGCCTTGGTAAACGTACAAATTTCAAGTTTTGAAGTTGTCTCTTTTGGATAATAATCTTGATGCCTTGGGGATTCTTCCTCTCTTAGGACGTCCTCTTTCTCCCACAAATTCTTATTTCTATAGTAAAACTAACCTACAACAATTAGGGTTGCTTTAAACTCTAACTGTAACCGCTAATATCTCACAAACTAACCCTAGACTAACTTTGCTAATTTAACCTACTAACCTAGGTGCATCTATTGGGCTATATTTTGGCACTTTTTGATGGTCAGATTTGTTGTTGTACTTAATTGAATTCTACAGCCATAAGATTGATATACTGCTGCAGAAATTTACTTTTATGACAACCATCTTTATTCAGTCTTGAAGTGATATTTTTGGTCCACATTGGTTACTAGTTTTATTGCTGACATTGCTAACTAATATAGAACTTTTACTTGTTGATTTGGATGTAATCTATTGCTGATTTACTAACTTGTATGCTGCTTTATTTTAGGGACAAAAAGCTTAATTTTCTGATCCATTACTATATTTGGTTGGAAAAGTGTCTTTTCTTGTGTCTCAAGCAGGTACAGGTGCACCGACAACTATCTCTTTACTCTGTATCCATTTACCTCTCTTTACTTACCATTTTCAACCAATCTATTCTTCCATCAGTTGACCTTCCATGGGACTTATCCTTACACCTCCCTTCATCCTTCTCAGTCCCCCTAGGGTCTCTGGGATCGCCTCCCAGGAGTCACCTTAGTCACCCCCCAAGTGTGGGGCCTACATCAAGGTGACATTGGGTGTAGTGTCCCATAGTTGTAGCACATGCTTTTGTGGTTGGGTCGGGATTTTCCCAACCTACAACTTGTGCTATAACATTTTGGCGCAGTTGCTGGGGAGGATTTTGAATCCTCTTTGTGCCCTAAAATGACACTTTTGGCAAGTCTCTTTGCCAAAGCCTTCACCCCGAGCTTGTGCGTTTACTCCACTCCAGGAACATGCCCATTTTCTTTTGAAAAACCTTCAAAGTTTATCTAATGACTCCACCATTTCCCAAATCCACCTTTCCCTTAATCTCCCCTTTGATCCTTTGATAATCCTTTCTCTCCCCCAGAAACTCCTTTAAGGTGTTCTTCTAGTTGATGGAACTATGGCACCTTGGAATCAACCAATACCTCGCCATCCCTCATGGAAGGAAATTTTGCAAATGGAAAGGGAAAAAACTGCTAATGAAGCCATTGAAGAGTTGATGAATCAAGTAAAAGAGATGCTTGCAGAACATGCTCATGAATAAATCTTTCAAGAAGATCCTAATAAAGCTTATCACATTGAATATTCTGAGAAGGCATTTAATGAAGATGAAGTACTTTTACTTAATGACCCAGATGAAGACATCCAAGCCAATATTCCTCCTATGCATCAAGAAGATAACACTATGAGTTATGACCCTTTTGAGGATCTTGATGACAGCCTGTTCGATGATCCTAGAAGTGAAGGAGCACTAGAAGAGCCTTCAGATAGAGTTGATCAACATATTGACACTTTCATACATATTGGAAAACATGGATGGGACATGAGCCTTTTCACCTTTGACGAAGATCCCACTTACGATGTTGAGGGAAGCCCCCAAACAAAGGATTGGTCTTCGTGCATATATGACTCAGATGTTTGGGATGGTGATGGTGACTGTTGAGGTAAATGTATGAATTACCTTACTCAATCATTTTCGAATCTTGCCTGGCTAGGACAAGATAGTCGGGAATGTCACCCTGGTTTTTATAGCCTAAAAAATATTCTTTTGATCCGTAAGTATTAATTACTAGGATTGAGGCTGAGTTATTGATGAAAAGAATATTGCAATATAAAATAAAATTAATATAATTTTCTGTAATATACACAGATTTTATAATAAAGGAAACATGGATCTCAAAAAACAGAAAAGTAACTAAGTCATAAATACACATATATGAGACATAATAGCAATCTGATTTTATTTCATTATGAGATATCAAAAGTTCTTTCTCTTTACAAAATCCCTGCGAGTGCATGGACCAAACTCTGATTTAGAGATCCTCGATGAACACCATACAAAAGACTGACAATCAAGTAAAATTGAAATTTATAATCTAGACCAGCTTGCCACAAATTGCTGCCATTTTCACTCTGCAGGATATCATTTATCAGCCATGAAACTTAATTCACAAATAGATAAGAATACACAGACTATCAAGGATGTATCAACACCTCTAAACAAACGTCTAAAAAGATTGGTCCAGTCTTGAAACTTGTTGTCTACAATAAGACCCTGTTGTCAAAAATAGAATTAGGCTTTGAATAAACTCAGAAATGAATGAAAACTGAAACTATCTCATGCAACCAAAGATAAAACCTTAATCTTGTTTTCTTCCTTCTATTCTTATCTTGTTTCTTTTTCTCATTCAACTTTTATTCTTTCCAAATAAGTTGAAGTAGTTCAACTACTTTCTTTAGTTAAGTTAGTTTGACTTAACTAATTAGTTTAGGAGAAATAAATAATAATAATATAGTTAAGGGTCTTTAATTAATAATAACTAGGTAGGTGCGACCCCTTGTGACTCTTGTCATTTCTTCTTTTCAAATCATAAAATATAACACAAAAAATATAATCATTTTAACCACATGTCATCCTTGTAGCTCCCTTAAATATCCTCCAAACTGGATATTTAAATATCAGAAATAATTTATATTATATCCAAAAAATATATACAAATATCCACATTATCCACAAAATACTAAAAAAAAGCTTCTTGTCCAAACATTTTGAAAACCATTATCACTGTCTTCATCAACTCAAATCATAAAAACACGTAATCTAAAAAAAATACTTGCCACTCTGGGAGGCAATTTTCCTTTTTTCACTATTGTCTCCCTTTGATTTCCCAGAAGTAGCACGTGGTTGGTTAGACTCTTAAGGATGTATCTCACTGATCACATGGGAACAATCATGCTTCAAATGCATGCAGGAAGACACAGATCTTGAGGAATCATTGGAGGGGGAAGAAGGGGATGCAACTGTTTTTCATTTATCTTTCATAGGTTGAGAAATATCAGATTTTAGTCTCTTACTTGCATGTGAATATTGAACAGGTGAATCAACACAGGCAATCTGGACATTGGGATTGGCAGGTGGTGGAAAAGACAATGACATGGTGGGCCAACCACGATGGTGAGAGACAGGCAGGTTGACAATCTCTTTCCATCCATCATTTGTAGGGACTTCCGGTTGCAAGGACACATGTGGAGGAATGAGAATTCCAGGGATGTTTCGAGGAGGTTGGAAAGGGGGACTTTCTGGTCGAGGGTGCACTATTCCATGAACAATCCAATTAAATAATCCAGCTTGGAACAACTGGTTCAATTCTTGAGGATCAACATCAAAATAGATGGAAAATCTAGGCCTTCTATGACCTCGGTTCTAATTCCCCCTGCCTCTATTATTTCTGTCATTGTTGCCCCTACTAAAAAATCTCATCCTGTAGCAGCAGTTCCTCAATAATGAAGCTCTTAATAAATCATACATGACACTCTGCTTACATGAATCAAAAATTGGCTCAAGAATTAACACGAGATACATGCAAATCCATCCATAACAAACTATTCATTAACTGCCAAGTGAACAGGGGATGATAGGGTTCATAAGAAATATGGAGGGAGTCTAATTAGCGAAAAGTGGTATAATGATAGGGGATTAATACACAAATATTGTTCAACAATTAATCAAACAATTTACTGTGTAATAAAGTATCAAAATATCAATCACCAACCCTTACTGTGTTATCCCTTTGTCACTTTTACACAAACTTTTCCTTTTAAATTCATTTCACAGAACATAGATGCAATAAGTGAAATTGGGATTATGAGGGGAATGTAATGAGAGAAAAATGATAGAATGACAGGGAATTGATATGGATATTGTTCAATTGAAAATAAATCAAAACATGCAATCAAAACATTTCTTTGTACAAACCTTCAAAGTTTAACATTGTTCACTTTTTCAAAATAATAATTTAAACTGTTACTTTCATCAACAAATTGCTTGTTGGCTCCCAAACAATAATCTATATGCCCTGAATTATTTCATTACAACAACCATTGTATCCAGATAATCATTATATGACAGTCATAACGAACAACATTACAATCGATATAAGAAACCACAATATCTTTTGAGCCACTGCCATTAACTTAATATTTAATCTTTAAAACCAACAAGGACACACACAACATTGACAATCAACTCATATCCACCATATATTTAACAACTGCAATCAATCTGGACGTTATAACTCTTATTCAGACTTCAAACACTTCACACACAGTTGTCCCTTTTATACAATCAATCATAATGATTTAACCAAATAACATTAAATACTTTGATCCCAAGCTTCAAATAAATAAGTGGGTATGGATTTCTCCCAGAATTGCTAAACAAGAAACCCAACAAAATCGTGCCCAAGTAACCAAGCACGCACAATGCTCCCATCAACCATCGAACTAGAGTAAAACGATATTCATGTAATATTTAGGGTTTAAGACAACAAGTGGAAGGTAGGAACATGGGGTTTCACTAGAGAGAATGGTATTCGAATAGCGTAGACAACTCATGCCCTATCATAATTTACCACAGAACCATAACCTGTAACAATGCTCTCGGTTGTAAGGGCTTCCAAAATAACAGACAACCATTTCCAACAGTAAACAAAATGAAGCCAATCCCTTTAATCAACACCGTAAAATGAGCGACCAAGCACAAACTGGTGCCCAACCAAAAAACATGCATAATGCTTCCATCAACTTTTGGGTGCGTTAAACTCATACTGTGTAATGTTTACCAGGAAATGGTGAGGTTATAGAAA
>JZKD02S1750393.1:9954-21544 GCA_000966675.3 Picea glauca
GTCTACAACCACAAAGGGTTTCTTGGAGTGATAACAACACCAATATGGGATTAAAAAGGCTTTTGATAGGCATACTAAGGAAGATGATTTCAAAGTAGGGGATTTGGTATTGAAATGGGATGCCATAAATGAAGATAGAGGAAAGCATGGGAAATTTGACCATCTATGGCTGGGACCTTTCAAAATTGTGGCATACCATGGAAATAATGCCTATCTGCTACATGAACACAATGGAGATCTCGTTGGTGGAGGACCTATGAATGGAAGGTTTCTCAAGCATTATCTTGCTTAAAGGAATTTTCCTCATTTCCGTTCATTGTATATAACCATTTTTTTTTTCCAGTTGAAGTAATCGAAATCAAATCAACAAAAATTGAAGCCTGAAGAAAAGGCCCTAAGTTATGCTGAGTATAATTTGATTTTTGTGAATAAGATGTTCATAGATTTAGTTTCAGGAGTAAAATAAATCCCAATGGGTAGGCACTTGGTCTGTCATAGTTTTCTACCTCGCTGGGAGGATAAGATCCCCAGTTGGAGACCATGTTATCACCATTAAAATTTTGGTGTGAAATCAAGATTTCAGAACTTAGCGAGGTGCTAAACCGGTTTTGAAGCCCAAAAAACTAGAGAAGGGGCTAAATCTGGTAGGAAGAGGCTAAATTTGGTGGGAGCACGGAGCTGATGGGACCTGATATGGCACAGATTGTAAGCACTCTAGATCGACAGTCAAGGATCATTTCGGGGGGAGAAGCTGCGTGAAGGATAATTTCAAAAACTGGGCCGAAATCTAAACCGTGATTTTCAGTCAGGACATGGTGCCACTAGGTGTATTTTGAGGTGAAAATCGGGTTGCCCCAAACCACTCCCTCACGCCCCCAAAATTTGAAAAGTATAAATGGGTATTTATTTGGTTATTTTATTATTTTTCGAACACTGGACCGTTTGAAAGTTGGGGCGACCTACCTCATTCGACTGTAGCTCAACAGTACGTCATTGCATGCCATTTTCACTCATTTCTAGTTTTTTTTCATCACCGCCATGGACCCTATCATCACTTTAGTAATATAGAAAGACCCTGTGTCGAATGAAGAAGCCCTAATTGACCGATATTCAAACGTTTTCGACATCAAAATCACCATTTCACCCATCTCTGTGTTCAGAAGCAATCTGTATGATAATGTAGGAAGGCATATACCATTCCTTGAAGTAGTCCAGACCACCATAGTCCCTTATGCTGTTGAATTCACTTTCCCTTTTCTTGAATTCATAGGTTGGTGTGCAGAGCAACATTCACATGAAAAAAGAGTCGTTGTAAATAAATAGGGGTCCAAGTTCATGTGTAGGGTACATAGTATATCAATTAGAGATGCCCTCGATATAACATAGTCTTTCTCCATAGTGTCTAAACCTTTAAATGAAGAAAATATAATTAATATATACAAAGAGTGTCCATCAGAAGTCAAAGATCTTCTTTTTTAGAAAATTGTCAAACCAGAACATTTTTCAGAGAGTCTGTCTTTGCCAATGAATGTGAGTATAATGGTCATTGAAGTCCAATGGGTATGTTCCCTTTTGAGTCGGGTCTTAGGTCTAGATAATGAAAAACATGTGGTTGAATTCATGCTTGGTTTCCTATTGGTATTTTTCAAGTTAGAGTCTAGTCAGTCAGTCCGTATCAGTTTTGATCAATTCATAGATGATAATATCCATAAAAAACTAGTGAATTTTTGCTCTCTAAGGCATTTCAGATATTACACCTATTTGCTGAAGATTTTCTTGGAAACCATTAAGAGATAATTTCTCAAAGCAACATTCATATCAACTGAATGTAAGATGATTAAATTGCTCATCTTCATCAACAAAGTCATGTCCAGGGTTTACAATTTGATTTTCAACACAAGCCTACCTAGAGTTCTAGATGACATGAGGAGCTATCTACAACCAAATCCATAAAACAAAGTGGGGGACTGGGTACTATTCATGCATTCAACAATGATCTGGGTTTATGGTTGTTATGAATCCCCCTATATATTGCCTATTTTTATGACCCCCAAAGTCTTTTCCCTTGAATTCACCAAGCAAAGAATTATATCTGAGACAAAACATTTCCTGAAATTGCACAAAGCCTCCAACCTCAAATTCCCTTTTATCATTGGCCCCTTCATTGTCAAAACTAGATCATGCTTATCTTAGATTCAAGCAAAGCTCAAAAAGTTTGGTTTTGCACAACTACAGGGAAGAAGATATGATCCACATCAAATCATATCCAAGAGAAGGTTGATGAACAAACATGCCCCGTATGAGCATGAAAATGTTGAGGGTTTTGATAAGCTGGAAAACCTAGAATTATGTGCTGATATGGAAGCAATCCTGCAACCAAATCAAGCACATCAAGTGGAGTAAACCCTACAATGGATTCAAACACAACAATCTTGTCAAAATATGATATTCAAAGTCCCCAAGCTAAGTGTTTACAGGAAGAGAAGCAGTTCAGAGGCCATGGGCACTAGTGATCAACAAACTACTCCTAAGAAGATGAAGATTACATAGTCTCCACAGATAGTGAATTTGGAGGAGGAAGAGCCCAAAGAACAAGTAAATCTAGACACGTTGGAAAGTGGCACTAGCACTATAGAGTTTGAAAAGGAAATCAAGCTCTTAAGTGAAGGCAACTCAAGAACATTTACCAGCAAGAAACACATCTTTGATAAAAACATCCGGGGCAACTTATCAATCTAAAGAAGACTTGGAAAAACATTATGCTGAGAAAGGAAACATGGCTATGGGTGAGATGAGGGATTTAGTACCCGAAGTAGAAAATATTTCTCAGCACAAATCTTATCTGTTCACATTAAGGGATATTGAGAAGAGGACATTTAATATAGCAGTTGAAGATGAAGACAAAGTATTTGAGATCAAGATAAGGTATGACAACATCAATTCTCTAGACAAAGTCAAATTTCATAGGAATACCAGTGATGTGTTGTATTATGATTACTTGAGTTTAATCTTGAAGAATTCAAAGATGTCATCTTATGCAATAAAATTGGAAGGGAAGTTGAGGCAAGAAAAGGCATCCAACAGAGCTTGGCACACTCAGGTCAAGAGGATAGAATTTGAAGGTCCTCAAGAGGTGAAATCCTCATTGGAAGAAAATGACAAATTAATTCAAATCTTGAAGAAGAAATTGAACATGTTTTCCATAGAGCATCCACAAACAACAGTGCTGATTGCTCTGGAATAGGAAAAAGAATAATTTCGACAAGAGGAATTGGACTACAAATCAAGGGTGTTGCAACTAGAGAAAGAAAAGATGAAATGGTCACAAGAGAAAACATAATTGTTGAACAGGGTTGTAGTTGTACCTCCCACTATAGAAGTTGGGCCAAATACTAAAGGACTTGTCTAGGCTATGTCACAAGTTAGCCTGAAAGAAGGGGAAATCAAAGGGATAAAAGGGAGCATAGAGAAATTGAAGCAGGAGGTACAAGAAAAGGATGAAAGAATGGCTAAATTTGAAAAGGAGAATCAAGACTTGTAGGAAATGATAGATAAGTTGAATATGAGATTAAGAGGAAAAGGCCTGTTGCAAGGAGCCAAGCATATCATCTAGGGTTCTATAGCTATTGAAGCTTCCAAGTTCAGAGTGTATTTGAATTTCATCAATGATAAAGACAACATAACAATCACAGCCAGAAGTAGGTGCACTATTGTGAATGAGACTTTAGCAAAGAAACCATCAGACTGGGCCCAAAATTCCATAAACCTTCTCAACTCCATCCCTACTGTAGAACTTAAGACCATTGGAGTTAAATATAGAACTACATTAATCATTTGGTCCAGGAGGGTTATTGTTAAACATAACCTGTTGAAATCAGTCCAAACCAAGGTAACACAGATGGAGAAAAGTGTGTAAGAGTTCAAGGATATGTTTGAAGAGTTATTTATTAAAGGCCTCCCACCATTTTGGGATGGAAAAGTAAAATTGTATGATCGGGAAGAATAGAACACTTGCCTCACTCAATGCAGAATGGATCACTCTAAGTTTGAAACCCTGGAGGAAAATCTGAAAGGGGCAACCCTGGTTGAACATATGATTACAGATTTTGAGATTCTGAATCAGTTCAAAGCAGTGAAAATTGGATTAACAGTCATGCCATATGCCTCTTGCATTGACCTGGAGATCCTGATCAAAGAAATGATGGATTACGATATCCCTCCTGAATTGCAATGGAGGGATATAGTACAGCTGGGTAAGACAAAGTGAAACTTTCTAGGGTCCAATAAATGATGTCCAGGTGTCACTAAATATGGAAGACCACATGGAAGATCAAATCAGAGCAAGTGGTGAGGAAAGGAATTGAAGCATAAAAGGAATCAACAGCCAGATCATGACACATTTTCTTGCCAAATTATTGTAATCGGTTTCAAAAAATGTAAATGTCATTTGTACTGATTGTAATCAATTTTAGGAGCTGAAACATTTCATTTCAATTAATGTAACCAGTTTTGAACCGAAGGAACTCAAATTGTATAAATGTTAGGGGTTCTAAATGTATTAGTGTTGGCAGAAGTGAAAGGGCACGATCTCAGCTATTTGGAACTTGAATGTAATTTTTTTTATGTTGAATTGAATACCCATGCAGAAGTCTTGAAGTTTCCATGAATGGTGGTGATATTAGTTTTGTCTCCTCTCTTTGTATGTATTTCCTGTATTTTTTATTTCATTTTCACTGTCTTCTATTTTAATTGGATAGTCAAAGGCCCATAATTCATCTTGTTATGCTCTCAGCTAAAACAATTTAAATTGTGTTAAGTTCTTCCTAACTAATTCATGATTCATTTATTTAATGCTCTGATGCAGTTGTATGTTTTCTTTTCTTCCTTCACACTGCAAATTTACAAATTATAACTCAGATTTATCGCCTAATTTAGCCTTTATCCTATGGATATCTCTACAAACCTGTTAGTGCTTCCATTCATTTTCAGAAGTTTGACTCCATATCCCTAAGTGTCCCTCCCCTTCCTTGCCATCAACATTATAAAAAAAACCACAAACAACAAAACCTAGCCATTGATTGTCAAAGAAATACCAAGTGATAAGAGATATCCCTCTTTGAGCTGAGCAGGCTAGTACCCAGCTCTAAAGTTGGTTTGTAGGTTACCTCTGTCATTTATTTATCAGCCGAACAAATTTAGAGAGTGCTAACATCACACAAGAAGAGACAAGGATCAACTCAAAGGGAAGATCTCATAAGGAAGAGGATGCTCAAGCCCATGCAACAAAGTTCAAGAAACATGAAGGTAAGAAAAGCTTTGGTTCAAGAAAGAAATTCAATCATAATAGAGATATGTTGAAAGTACAATGTTATGAATGCAATGAATATGACCACTAAAAAAGGGATTGTCCTAAAATAGCAAAGACAATAAAGGAAAGACACCATGCATTAGCTGTCAATGATGAAGAACCTTCTAAGAAAGCCAAGCATGAAGAAACCGATTTCTTCTACTGCTCATCTCTTACAATATCTCTTAAAGATGACATGTGGTTGATCGATAATGGAGCTTCAAGACATATTACTAGTGATCATGAAAATATCTCAAGCATGAAGGAAAAGGAAACCTCTCATAAAGTGGAACTTGGAGACAATAACTTTTATGTAGTCAAGGGAATTGGAAAAGCTTCTATCAAAATGGAATCATGTAACAATGTTCATATTAACAACGTTTTATATGTTCCTGGTTTGAAAATGAATTTATTATATATTTCTTTCTTGGAAGACAAAGGAGATAGAATAGCCTTTTTCGATGGAAAATTTCTTGTATGGTCTAAAGATTCAAAAATAGAATATGCTAGAGTCATTGGGATACGTGAAGGAAGATTGTATAAGCTCCTAGGTCAGAATGCTCAAGCTCTTGTACACAATGAACTCGACCCTAGTGAGTTATGGCATAGAAGGTATGATTACCTTCATTATCAATCATTTCCATCTCTAAAACAAATTGTTGTAGTCATACCAGAATTATAGTTAGTACACAAAGGATTTTGCAGAGGATTTTCACTTGGGAAGAATATTAATAAGCCATTCCCAAGTAGTGAGAATAGATCCAAGGAGATCTTAGATATGATAAACTGAGATGTATGTTGTCATATTCCAGTGAATTCTCTAGGATGATCTCTTTACTATGTGACATTCATACATGACTTCTCAAGAAATATTTGGATGTACCTGATAAAGAYGAAAGATGAAGTATTTGGCAAATTCCAAGAATTCAAAGATGAAATGGAAAACTTGACAAATAAGAAGATCAATATTCCAAGATTTGATAATGGAGGAGAATACATCTCCAAGGAGMTCATTTCMTTTTGTAAAGTAATTGGGATTAGGAGGGAGCTAATTGTCCCACATAATCCTCAAAAAAATGATGTGGCAGAAAGAAAGAATCGTTCCGTTGAAGAATATGGTAAGGAAATGATGAATGAMCAGAATCTATCCATGTTTCTATGGGGAGAAGMAGCTATGAAATTCGTATATATTCATAATATAATTCCTCATCATATATTGAAGAACATGACTCCAACATAAGATTTCTTYGGAAATAAGCCAAGTGTGGAACACTTAAGAATATTTGGTTGTCATGTCTATATCCATGTTCCCAAGGACAAAAGGAAAAAGTTGGAATATTCAAGAAAGAAGGGCATTTTATTTGGATATAGTGATACATCAAAGGCTTACAGAATCTACGCCCCAGGTCAACAAAAGATTGAAATCAGTAGAGACGTAACTTTTGATGATATGTTTGCCTTCAATAAATTTATAGAAGATTCCATGGACTCCGACAATGAAGAAGAACATGAAGATCCCAAGGAAGAAAGTACATATTCTCCAGAACATTATAATGAAGAACCAAACCAATCACTTGAACCTGTAGAACCAGTTGTTGTACCCTAGAATAGAAAACGATCAACATGGCTAGAATCCACCTTACAACAAGAAGAAAGACATAAAGGTACCAGTGGCACCTTCAGGGAGAGAAACAAGCCCAAAATATTCTCTAGTTATGCATCACTCATGACAAATCTTGTCAATGAAAAACTCTCCACATTTGAAGAAGAAGTCAAGAAGAAAGAATGGAAGGAAGCTANGACTCTGAGCATGCAAATTACTTAAGCAGTAGCTGTGGAAAGTGTTGTCTGTTGGAGCTCTGGATCCTTGAACGCGTTGTAGCCTTTGCCAAGATGTTGTTTCAACCTTCTTGGGAAACTTATGATGAACTTGATATTTCTCTGCTGGCATCCACAGAATAGTTAAATGGAATTGATAACCTATGCAGCTTTTAGCACATTGCTGAACACATTTGATGTAGCTAGGTACCCTGGAGTTTGTTGTCTCAAGATTGGTAGGATTAAAGGGATTGTGCTCCTGCCTTTTCTCAGAAGGTTTTTGCCAAAACATGTTATTTTCTTGTAGGGCATCGATCTCTGTGGATATAATAAATTGTTGACAATCCTGAAGTACTTTTGTCTGTAGTTGCCGAATATATTGAATCATCCCTGGTTTCTTAAAAAATTGATAATAATCTGCAACAAAGGTGGTAACGTTCTTTGGCTCTAGCCATATCCATAGTAGGAAGTTATCCTCGTTATGCTTGGTAGCTAGGAAGTCATTCTACCATGTAATCTGATTGTTAAGGAAGGAGGCGAGTGCCCGAATCTGGATATCATCGACAAGAGGGTTAAGGTTAAGCTGTCAGTTCTCAGGGATGGCCTCATTATGAAGATATACCTCACATAGGAGGTGTTGATCAATAGTAGAGGCTTCTGCAAAAGTTCTAACAAAATCTGCTGGATTTAACACTATGTGGGGTCTGCCTTCTTTGATTGATTTAATTTGAAAAAAATGTAAGTCGTTCTATGAGGAAAAGAGAGTAATTGGAGGATGGTTTCCTAGCAGCCAACAATTTTTGTGCGAAGTCAAACATCAAGAGCAACTTGCCTTTTAGCTCTTCATTCTGCTTCTTATGGGCATGGGATTCTTGGCGTGTTTGCTCCAAATCTTCCTAATTTGAATAGATGTGGTTTAGCCAAAGTAGTCTGCGCTCCTGTAGGCTTTTGTCCTGTGTAACAACAAACTCTTTTTTCTATTTTTCCATTATTGCCTGCTCATCCCATGGTTGAGTTTGTGTTTCAACATCGAACGTGATAGGCTAAGGTAGGGTCTGAGTGGCTCGTTCCACAAGAGTATGGGTACTGATCTTGCTAGGAGGGGAAGATTCATTAATAGGCAGTGTTTGTACAACTTTATTAATAAAAACAAGGGCTTCAGATGTAGCAGTTGTTGTAGGCCAGGATTCATTTTGAATTTTGGAAGGTCCTACTGGTTCTTGTATAACAACATGGTTTTCTTCTTTGACTACAAAAGTCGTAGGTGCAGGGGAAGCTCTAGGCATTGGAATTTGAGTTACTTTGTAGCCTGCTTGATAATAAATTTCCCCACATTGACTGCACATATACTCTCTACACTGATTCTCTTTTGTGTTTTCCTCTGTCATGGTCACTATGCGAGCTAGGGTATACAATTTAAGTTACTTGTCGTAGGATTCCTTTACCATTGCTAGCTCTTGCTTGTAGGCTTCCAGTTCATACCTTAGGAACTCATTTTCTTGTAAGACATAGGCCATTGTTGGTTCTGGTTGTTGATATTTCATGGGTGTATTAAGAGAGGTGTCTGGTTCTTGTGTAACAGTCACAGCCGCAATAGCTGGTTCTTGTGGAACAACTACAAGATCAACAACTGATTCTTGTGTTTCAGCTTCTTGATGTAGAGAAAGTAGTGTTGCGACACCCTGGGCAATTGATTCCTGTATTTCGGTAACAATATCAGCAACTGGTTCTTGTGTTTCAGCTATAGCTGGTTCTTGTGTAACAACTATAGTTGGTTCTTGTGTTTCAGCTACTGAATGAGTAGCTGGTTCTTGTGTTTCAACTACTGGATGAGTAGTTGGTTCTTGTGTTGTAGATGTTGGATGAGTAGCTAGTTCTTGTGTTTCAACTACTGGATGAGTAGCTGGTTCTTGTGTTTCAGCTACTTGATTTAAAGAGAATGATGTCGCAGTACATTGGGCCTCTGGTTCTTGTGTTTCAGTGCCCATGGGTGGAATAGGTAAAAATTCTGGAATTTGGGAGGGTGGAGGTGTATGTGATTTTAGCAAGATGGGTTGGGGGTTTAGGGMAGTGGCAGTAGTGGCTGCTCTTGCTGAGGTCCTCATTCGTTTTCTTTGTAAAAAGGAGGGAAAAGGAGGAATTTGCTTCTTTCTTTTGCGTGTGGGTTTTTCCTTAGTGATGGGGCAGGGAGAGTCATCTGGTTCAGAATCATTGCTAAGGATATGAACAGTAGGAGTAGATGATTCTGGTAAGTTGTGGGGCAGTAGGAGGGTTAATTGGATCAATTGGGTCTGTAGGCAGATTGTTAGGTATTTCCAGAGGGTCTGGAAGGTTTTGTGGTTGTTGTTCCTGAGGATTTTCAGGATGTTCAATAGCTTCTTGAGGGTCTATGGGTGGGTTGTTTAGGGGAGGGTTTTGTTGGGAAAAACCCTTTTGGATGAGTAGTTAAGAAAGATGGTGATGGGTGAGGGAAAGGGTGGGATTTTTAGCCTTTTTACAATAATGCGACATATTTCTAAGACATCCAAGCAGATAGTAGGGAATATTCACCAATCTAGCATGTCGTAAATGAGACAACAAGACAAAATCGTACTGGTAGAATACTTGGTATCAACCTTCACAGGTGATTTAGTTCTTGACAAAGTCTATAACTTTCGGCCAAGGAGGTGGCAACGAGCTTAGTTGAACACCCCGACCTTTAGGCTCAATTTTTTCTCCTGGCAAGAGAAAATCCTGCTGGGCGTTAATGATAACGTGTTTGCGGTTGAACCAACGAATGCCAGTGACAGGAAGACCCTAAACCTGTGCTATATCATCCTCTCTGACTGGAATCCAAACCCCTTGAACAATGGAATAATCTTCTTGAATATTTCGAGCAAATTGAAGAACCTATTGTTGATCAAATCCTTGGAGCCTATGAAAATAACCCAGCCAGCCTGCCTGCAGAAAAATTTGATGGACTTTTGGATACAATTCTAACAGGGCTGTCGTGGTGGGTTCGTATCGTATAACAGGGATTCCCATAGCTAATATATTAGTAAAATTATGATCCATATGGATATCGGTGTCCACCCACCTTTTCCAAATGGCTCAAAACAGTTTTCTGGCCATTTTGGCAATTTACTATTTTTAGCAGGTTTTAACCTCTGGGGCCATTTTGAGGGTCCAAATGAAGGTTTTTTGAGATTGAGGTTCTCAATGAAATAAAAATACATAATTGATCCCCCAAAATGAATCTCCCCAACAATACCTTTCCAACGAGCTATCACACGCCTAAAACGGAGATCGTATGCAAAAGTTACGACCCCGGGAAGTTGATGTACTCACTTACCCAAACGACGCCCACATGAATTTTGGCGCTTCATCTCCTAGGGTTAGGTTTTTGGATGTCTAGGACTTTTGGCATTCCTATATATTTTAAAAGGGCCTTCCGAGCCTCATTGTAATCATCTTCTTGCGAATGCGAGTAGCCATCACATCTCTTCTCAGAGATAAGTTGCCAGCATTCTAGCGAGTCTTTCACTCTGTATTTTTACAGTCTCTGTACATTTCTCTGATTAATAGAAATTGTGTATTACTGTATATATGTGTTTTTGGTTTCATCTCTGATACATTTTTGTTATATTATTGAATATCTGCAATATCTCTGTGCATTTATTTATTATATCTCCGCTCTCATTTCGTGCCGAAAATAATCCAGATCAGTGGTATCATAGCAGGATGCTCTTGATCGTTTTTCAGTGCATGTCCCCGACGAGGTCCAAGTATAGCAAGTTGGTTCTCAATCTTGTCTCTCGAGGAAAATTGCTCTCGTACACCCTAGAAACCCTCAATGGTGGAAGAAAAGAAAAATGATGGAGCAAACGATCCTATCAGTCTGTTGCTTGAGCAAGCTCTCACGTGACAGAGGGATGAAATGATGGAGAATTTTTTCCACATCCTTCAATGATTGCCGATAGCATTAGGCACATCGTCATCAAGCGACCACTTTGGAGGCACCTCGCCTTTCAAGGTACAGGTTAATTTTGATATTCCCGTATTTGAAGGTCAAATAGATGTAGATGCCCTAGATAAATGGTTAAATCTGCTAGAAGGTTATTTCTCTGTTCATAATTTTTCAGACAGGGAAAAGATCACCTTCGCACTCCTTAAGGCTCTCACCCATGTCAAACATTGGTGGGAAACTTATTGGGAGCAAATTTCCACAGAGGATTCTAGAATATATGGGGCCGAGCCCACTTGGGAATTTTTTGTGGATGCGGTAAAGGAACAATACTACCTTGTTGGCAACTATGAGGACCAGTACATGAGATTGAACACACTATGGCAAGAGAAGGGCCAATCAGTTCCTGAGTTCACAAATAGCTTCCATACCTTTTTCACCAAGCTGGGTATCAAAGACTCTGAACGACATTTGGTTCTGAA
>JZKD02S1750393.1:85026-98510 GCA_000966675.3 Picea glauca
GTTTACATTTTGAATTTCAACACCAACCTACCTAGAGTTCTGGATGACATGAGGAGTTATCTACAACCAAATCCAGAAAACAAAGTGGGGGACTGGGTACTATTCATGCTTTCAACAGTGATATGAATTTATGTTTGTCATGTGTTAGCACTTTGTAAATTTCCTAGAGGTTGAAAAGAAGAAATCTGCAAAGGTAACCTTAACCAACTGCTTTTAAAGCTGGGATCTAGCCCTTCCAGCTTCAGAGAGGGATCTCTCTATATGATTTAGCTTTGTTTTTAGTTTCAGATATTAGGCTAGGTAAAGTAAACATTGGTTTTGTTGTAAATGAGTTTAAAGTTGGTTGAGACAACCTACACATCCATTGGGCTATGGGGTCTGTATTTAAACAAATAATCTATGCGACCATAAATGCTAAAGAGAACCTCCACAGGGCGAGATGATATACTCACTGGATCTTTATAAATTTAAATGATGGACAGAAGAAAAGATGAGGAAAATAACTTCAACTAACAAGCAGTTAAGAATTTCTTAATTGAAGGTATTAGAAGATAAACATATAAATCTTTAGAATTGGAAACAAGGTATCATAGATAAATCCTGCAACATAACGCTATTCATAAAGATTAGATTCAGAAAACAAAATGGATATAGAGAAAGAAAAACATTTAACTTAGAAGATCAAATTCACCAGTGAGCATACGCAAGAATCCTATAAATGCCTCTTCTTTATTAATGGCCGATCAAAAATAGTACATCTTGGTAGCAATAGGGTGTGCGAATCAACAACCCCCAATACTTCGAAAGATGAAGTATTTATAATTCAAATTACAAACGTTCTTGTCATAACTGATCAAGACGTGCTCATTCTATTTTTAACCTAACTACTTTAACTAATCAAAAACTGTTTGATGACTCATTACAACTGCATGCGGAAATTTCTGGGGTAGGCCGTTGGCGAGGTGCCTTTGCAATCTCTTCTGACTGGACAGGTGACTGGACTGTGACAGCTCCTCTGTTAATATAGTAGGTCACACAACTCTTCCCATCTGATATGACCTGGCACTGTGACTTTAAGCAACCTCCGATACACGTCATCCATGTCGATATATTTAGCAAATGTAGGCTTGATTGTGAATATGTGTTTAATTTCATGTTGGATACTAATATCCAACTGCAAGGCATCCATGAATACTTTTCCTGTGATGCTTCCCTGTATCCCTGCAAAATTGGAAGTGTCCATGGACACTTCAGTCAACCTTTTCTTATAATCAGGGAGTGTCATTAATTTTTCATTAATGACCTTCAGGCCAGGTAGTCCCTTCCTTTGGAGAGCATCTATCCTATTGAAGAACTTCTGCACTCGATCCATGACTTGAATCTTCTCCTCAAGCTGAAGCATGAGACCCATTTTGGTTAGGACCCTTTTGACTTCAAGTATGGTTTCTGCCCTGTCCTCAATCTTTAATTCTTCTAGTTCCTCCCTGGTCTTTGAATTCAGGAACCTTATGATTTCGTTTGCTTGGACTGGCATGTCTCCCAACTCCATTATGATCTTCTCAACAACTTGCTTACTCCTCTCGAGCAACTCATTTTGTTCAAACATGATTTGAACCATTGGCCAGATTTCATTCATGGACTTGGAAATATCTGTCCACACAATCTCTTTCACCTCTACCAAAGTCTTTCCTGCCATTGTCTGTTTTTGGAGCTAATGTAACTCCTTCTTGATTTTCACATTCACCTGTTTCTCTTTGGATAGACTTGTCTGGAAATAAGCCTTTAGCTCTTGGAGATTCTCCACCTCTTTCTTAAGCCTGCTAATTTATGACTCTTGCAGGTTCATTCTCTCCATAGACTTGGCCAAGTCTGTTGTTCCCTCCAGTAGTGGCACTGATGCAGTAGAAGGAATGGCTGTCACTGTCGCTGTGCTCAATCCTGCAATCGGGATATCACTTAATGGGATTCCTTCCATTGTATTTTCCTGCTCTCTCTCCTTTAGCAATCTTTCCATCTCTGCCTCCATCTCCTTTAGCTGAGCATTCTGCTCCATGAGTAATTTTAACATCTCATCCTTTTCCCCTTCCTTTTCGGCTATCTCCTTTGTCTGGGGGTCCTCAGTTGGAGGGAGCTTTAGCTGTTTTCTTAAGGATGTGATGTCAGCGTTTTTATTTTTAATCATCTCTTCGACAACCTTGATGTTCGCAGGGTCGTAACCGATCTTGAGAACAACTCCTCCAACGTCTTGATTTTGTTGTCCTTTGCGAAAGATGAAATTTTCTCCAGCTTAAGTTGGGTCTGGGTATTGCTGAAATCTACCCGAAATTTTGATGTAGATGCTGTAGCGTGGGATAAAGTGTGGAAATAAATCTCTCCAGTTTGCTTGTGCAGATCCATCTGATCTGTTGGGTGCACGTCTTTCAATTGAAACTCAAATGTGGCCCTTTTATAATCTGATATGACCTTGGGATCCGGTACTTGTGCTTGGAGGTAAGCCATATGCATCCTACCTTTTTCTGTGTCAAATGCTGAAAGAAGCCTATGCTGTGCTGTGGACGACTGCTTCTGAAATTGGGCATAAGTGCTAGTAGTAAGAGTCTGGTTTTTCTTCTTGATCAAATCATAATTTTCAAAAATGCCCAACTTGGGCCCAGTGTTACTCGGCTGAGCATCTGAGGGAGAATTGGTGGATTTCAATGCTGTTGTTATTTCCTTGTGCTGACTCGAGCTGAAAGGTAGACTGGTTGGCTTGACCCCTGTGGTGGCTGTGATCTCTTGTTCTACTGTCGTGCCTGTCATTGAAACTATTTTTGGCCTTTTGGTGTGCATCTTAAACTCCTCTGACGACACCTCAGTTACAGGAGAAGATGATTCCTGTCGAGGCCTCTTTTCCTTGGGATTCTGAGGTGTGGCAGTGGGCGGTGTGCTTGTCGAGGGCACCTGCTTTTCCACCTCAACAGGTGGTTCCACATCCATCAAAGTGTTGGGATCCCATTCCATCTGATTAGCGAATTTCTCGATCTCCGGCCTGGACTCATGGGCATAAGGGACATTTTTATTTTTTACTCTCATTTCGGAAATGATCCCGCAGGGATAATAGTGCCAGGTGAAACTTGTCAAGAATTTCATTTCCCTTAACATTATGTCTGCTTCATCACCTGCGCCTCTACTATTGTAGATGAAAGAGCCAATCTGCCCTTTGATCCACAATTGTTGCTTCTTCTTTAGGGAAACAAAGTGAATATCATCAGAATTCATTATTTGTCTAATATATTCCAATGCAAAAATTCTTACCGGTATATATCTCGGCAGCTTGTAAGGTGCGAATTCGCACCCGTAAACTCGGATTTCAGAGTGATTCTGATACAAGTACCAGTCTCCTGTATTTTCATTGTCCGAGAGGTGTAGAATTCTCCGTACTTCATCATTTATTCGTGGTTAAGGCATGCCACTCAACATACTTACCACAGGGCGGTAAAACTAGTCAATGAAGGCTATGAAGTCGTATTCGATAGAATTGTGTTTCAGAAGAGAAGTCCACACTGTGACTGGCTGGGGCCTCCCGTCGGCGTCCATCTTTTGCTTGGAGAAATTGAACCTGTCGGCTTGGAAATAGACGAACATGTAAGCCAGAATGGATGAGTACCTGAACATGCCCTCTGTGGCGAAATTCACAAATTGTTCATGGTTGTTATTTTCTAGGAAAGTGATGTAGTCGAACTACGTGGTCGGCTGTTCATCGTTTGAGAAGATGAATAGAAAACCCAGGATGGGCTCATCTACCCATTGATCAGAATAGTAACCAAGCAGGGCACACAGGGAAGAGATGATTTGATTTTCTTTGGTAGAGAACATAGAAGCAGGGTAGGGGGGATTTGTGGAAGGGAGTGGAGCGGAAGTGGGGAGAAAAAGCTCGAATATCTGAGCTCTCTGAGGGAATTTCATTTTATGGTATAGTTCAGTGAGGATTTCTAAGTTGAACGGGGACGCAGATTCAACACGGATTACCTGCATCATCTGGTCAATATCTTCTGGGGTGATGAAGAAGAGGGCATCTCCGGATGAAGAAACGATGGCTTTCTGGTCGAGGACGTAGTGGGCTTGGCATTTGAGGGCAAACTCGGGGAAATGATGGATTAGGGGAAAGAGATATAGGGGCAAATTGTACTCCCAGAGTCCAATTTCATCGCTTTGGTCCAGGAAGACTTCCCGGAGCCATGACTGCAGATCAGAGAAGTCAAAACCTCAAATAGTGTCTGCTATCAATCGGTCTTTATCGACCAAGGGGACTTTATCCAGGTCAACCGGAGGAGGAAGAAAAGGATTTTCTTCTTCTTCCGCTTGTCTCATCTTTGACACCATTTTAGAAACTATACCTGCAATAAACAATACGTTAGTGGGGTTGAAAAACTGCGGGTGAAGGTGATATGAAAGCAATGGAGGAATAAGAGATTTCTGGCGTGATGGACAAATAACGAATGAACAGGGAGAACGATACTTTTATTCAAAAATGGGTCGGTTGGACGTGGGAAAACGGTCAGCATGACAACGGGTATATTGCCCAGTTATTAATTGACAACGGGCCACTTGGGATGAGTCGGCAGATGACGGTGGCCAAAGTATACAGAAAGGTGACGTGGAGGCTGGTGATTGGAGGTAAAAGTCGCCAAAAGGGGCCGTTCATGAGTGGAAGGGTAAAGGTCTGACAGCATGGCTGACATTAGTTATGGGATGGGACTCAAACCCGGAAGAAAGTGGGACAAGTGGACTTAGTGGAGGATGACGTCCATGAGTGGCAGCTGTCAGACACCACGTGAGGGACGAGACTTGAGAACCAATAGACTTTTTCCACCTGTGACAATGGGTCCGCCTGTGGGAAATATCTATTCCGGACCCCCCCCCCCTTTGATTAAAAGCAGAACACCAGGGGGGGTCCGAAATCCATTGTGAGCCATAGATTTGCGTGCTCCTTTTCTGACCGTAGATCTCAGCGCGCTCTTTAATGCCGATTCCAGACCCCCCCCTCCATTAAAGGCATAATGGAGGGGGGGGTCCGGAATCCGATGTGACCCATAGATTTCAGCGCTTTGATCTGAGCCGTCTAGATGTGCGCCCAAGTTATTACCAATTCCGGACCCACCCCTTCCGTTAAAGGCATAACAGACGGGGGGGTCCGAAATCCAATGTGGGCCGTGGATTCCCGCACTCTCTTTTGGGCCGTCCAGATCTGTGTGGATATTATCGCCGCTTTCGGACCCCCCCGTTAAAGGAAGAACGAAAGGGGGGGTCCGGAATGCTGTATGAACCATTGATCTAGGCGCCACGATCTGGACCGTGGGAAAATGAATGAAACATACGCCAGGAGTGGAAAAAATCATGTGTAGGAAAAACTTAGGATTATCGCCTTCTTATGGGTTTTCCCAATTTTGTTTTAGACACCACCAAGGGGACATCATTTCAACTATACTTAGGCAACAAAGCCTTGATGTAGCAATTTCTTCGAGTGGGTTTTATTTGGGGAAAGAAAGCAAAGCAATGAATCTACATTCTAACCTACTTTCACAAGACAATTAACCCAGATTGAACTGTTGGGTTAAGATATTATTCTTCCTAAGAGATATCTGACCAGGATTAGACAGTCTGGTCAGATTTATTCACTAATTCTAACCCAGGGGCTATCTGACCAGGATTAGACAGTCTGGTCAGATGCATTCACTAGTTCTAACCTAGGGGCTATCTGACCACGATTAGACAGTCTGGTCAGATGCATTCACTAACCTATCAACATTGAAAATTTAAAAGCACTTGATCATGCTTGAAAGGTATGACCAAGTCACTGTTATTGCATGGGGATTTTGTTTCAATTCTTTTTTCCCTCTTTTCTTTTTTTCTTTTTCTTTTTTCTTTTTTATTATTTTTCCTTTTTCCTTTTGTAAATTGAAAATCAATTGCCAATAAGAACACTAGATACAAATAATATCCATAATATCCAATTCATAAGTTGACTTCCATAATTTATGGGGTGATAACAGCGGCTCCACCTAGGGATGGTACTTGCCCTGTTAAGTGCCAAGAATCCAGTTTCCTGGTCATTCTGAACATATCTGTCTAGTAGCCTTCGTTGGTCTTATTCTTGGGAAATCTTCGAAAATCAATGATCAACAGCTTAGGGCCTTCTCTTCGGGCTTCAACCAACTGACCAATGTCCCTCACTTCAGAAAATGCATGTAAGGACTGAAAATTGAACACCAATATGTACAATGGAGGGTGAGTTTTTCAAATCTCTTACTGGGGAGGGATATAATGCTTCAGCATTCTGCCATTCACAGGTGCTCCTGGCAGATCTAGCCCATCGACTTTGTTTAGCAAAAAGGCATTGTTTCCTCTGAAAGCTTGGATCATGTAAGGCCTTGTCCATAGATGATCAAATTTCCCATGCTTTCCCTTGTCCTCGTTTCTGGCATCCCATCTCAACACTAGGTCTCCCAGTTCAAAATCATCCTCCTTGGTTCACTTGTCAAAGATCTTTTTGATGTTCTCTTGGATGACTTGTGTTTTGTTGAAAACATCTTCTCTAGTCTGTTGCAGATGAATCATTTGATTGATTCTTCTCTGGGATTCATTTGGCTCAGCTTGCATTTCTTGAAGTAACTTCATGACAGGGACTCCCAAAGAAGTTGGGAACACAGCCTCAGTACCGTAGACTAGCTGGTATGGTGACATACAAATTGACCTTTTGGTGGTTAGTCTATCTGCCCATAAGGAAAATACCAGCTTATCATGCCATGATTTTTTATTCTCCTGCAAGGTTTTCTTGATGATATTTACCAAAGTCTTGTTTGAGGATTCCTCCAACCCATTTCCCTGAGGGTAGTAGGCTGTGGAATGCCCCAAGCCAATGTGGTAATGATTGCAGAAATCAATGAGTTTCTTCGACCGAAAGGCAACTGCATTGTCAGTAATGATCTTTCTCGGACAACCAAAACGAGACAAAATATTATTTTCCAGAAATTTAATAATAACAGAGTCAGTGGCTTTCCTGCTTGGTACAAACTCAATCCATTTGGTAAAATAATCAGTGGAGGTAAGAATCCACCTATGTTGGCCTGAAGATGGAGGGTGTATTTCGCCAATGAAATCGAGTCCCCATTGCTGGAAAGGGGCCTCTACTGAAATTGGTTTAAGAGGTAAAGGAAGGAGTTTCCTTTTACCCTCAAACAATTGGCATTGGTGACATGCTATTACTTTATGATGTACATCTGCAAACAGGGTGGGCCAGTAAAATCCAGCTCTAAGTATTTTGTTGGCTGTAACCTTCCAATTCAAATGGCCACCACATTCTCCTACCTGAAACTCCTGCAACACTTTGTCAGCTTCATCTTTCAGTAAACAATTTAAAAGAATATCGGCAGGGTCTTTCCAATACAAATTTCCTTCTAGAATACAAAATTTCAATACTTTCAATTTTAAGAATCTAGCTTTAGTTTTAGTTAAACCGGGGGGAGCTTGTAAATTTTGTAACACGAATATAAGGTCTGCATACCATGGAGAGTTGAGAAAAACATCTCTAACGTTTGGAGTCGCCATCTGGCCCTGTTCATCTGCCACATCTAGAAAATTAATGTCGAGAGCCTAAAAGTTAGATTCAACCATCAGTTTAGCAAGGCCTTGGCCTTTGATCAGTTTTGTGGGCTTAATTTCTATGTCATATTCTAGAGTAAATGCAATCCATTTTCCCCTTCTCCCATCCGGGTTGTCTTGTGTCAGGATATCCTTTACTACCACGTTGGGAACATAAGCTATGATGTGAGAATGGAGAATATAGACCCTGAAGTCCTTTATAGCCTTTACCAAAGCAAAAACCTGCTTCTCCATAATATTATAGTTCAGGGAAACATCTCTTAAAGCTTTTCTGAAGAAAGCTATGGGTTGTTCATACCCTTCATTATTCTTCTGCAGTAATACAAATTCTATAGTATGTTCAGAAGCGAAAGAAAAAAGATAGAAATCTTTAGTGAAATCGGGACTAATCAAAACCGGGGCTTCTGTGAGTGCTCGTTTGACCTGTTCGAAGGATTTCCTGGACTCAGGATCCCATTTAATTTTTGCATCCTTTTTTAGCATGTTTGTAATGTTTCAGAGGAGCTCGGCCAGATTAGGAATGAATCTCCGAAGAAAATTGATTTTCCCTATAAAGGACTGTAGTTCTTTGAGGTTTCTTGGGTGTTCTAATTTTAGTATGGCCTCTATTCTGCTGGGGTCAATTCTGATTCCCTCTTTAGAGATGATGTGTCCAAGAAGTTTGCCTTCTTCTAACCCAAAAAGACATTTCTTGGGATTCAAAGAGATTCCAAACCTCCTACACTTTTCGAAAACTCGTCTAAGATGCCGCAAGTGTTCATCATCGGATTGGGAAAACACAGTCACATCATCTAGATAAACGACAATAAACTTACCTGACTCTTCTACGCAGGCGATATCCATCACCCTCTGGAACGTGGCTCCTGCGCTCATCAAGCCAGAAGGCATTTTCACGTACATGAAAGTGCCCCATGGTGTGGTGAAAGCGGTTTTTTCCTGATCGTCTGGATGAACCAGGACCTGGTTGTAGCCTGAGAAACCATCTAGCAGAGAAATTCGACTAGATCCGACCACTCTTTGCAGGAGGTGATCCATTTTAGGCAAGGGGTAATTATCCTTCAAGGATGCTTTGTTCAGATTACAGAAATCTATGCAGAGCCTGATTTCCCCGGTTTTCTTACATCTGGGGACTAAATTAGAAACCCACTTAGAGAAACGTAGTGGGACTATGATCTTGGCATCATACATTTTCTTAATCTCTTTTTCTATCAAGGGAAGCAACTTGGGATTTATCCTCCTAAGTTTCTTCCTAAATGGTTTCTAGTCTTCCTTTATGGGAATCCTGTGTTGTATGATGCTGGTGTCATAGGCTTTCAGATATTCATAGCCCCAGGCAAAAACGTCTAAATATTCTTTGAATAGTTCAATGTACTTAAGATTTTGTTCTGGGGGTGAATATTTGGACAGTTTGACCATCCTAGGCTTCTCTTTAGTTTCTATATTACAGTCCTCTACCTCTTTCCCATGAGCTTCTATTTTTGGTTTCCTAGCTACATCGTCATTGTCGAACAGATCTTCTAAAGGGACAAGCCCCCTAGGCAACACATTGCTTTTCAATTGTAAAATTTCGGCATCTATTTCGTCATCTCCTAACTCTCCTGAATCTACTGTATCTTCTGTATCTACCGTATTTACAGTATTCACACTACCTATTTCCAACTCAGAATTATTTACATTCTCGTTTTCATTTTCTACATCTATGTTTTTACATTCAAAATCGTTCTTGCATTGCAGAAAGTCCTCTATCTTATCGTCATTTCCAAAGACTTTCCAATACCTAATATTATCGGGAACCGTCGGTCTGCATTTCACTTCGACCGTGTAAGGGTGAGTTTGGCGGAAAGGAATCTTGCAGGAGGCTACCGACGTGGCCAACCCGTCGGCCAGAATATTCTGTCCCCTTGGCATTGCCTGCAAGTCAAACTCATTAAAGAATTTCAAAGCATCAAGAACCGCATTCCTATAGGCTCTAAGGTGCGGGTGTCTAGCAACATACTCACCTTTAATTTGCTTGATTATTAATTCAGAGTCACCCCCTACCATTATTTGCTTGGCACCAACTTTTTTCAACAGCTTCAGACTGAGCATTAAAGCTTCATACTCGGCAACGTTGTTAGTGCAGTGGAAATTTAACTTATAGGAATGATTTTCTGAATACTTTTTCTGATGATTATGCAACCAAACTCCAGCTCCTGCTCCTTCTTTACTCACAGCTCCATCGAAATCCATACTCCAGAAATCAACGGGGAAGTCCTCAGCGATTACATTTTCCATCTTTGTTGCCTCACCATTTTCTGGTCCTTCATCTTGACTAGCTACATCTTCCACCAGATGAATATCTATCTCTTCAGTATCACCATCGATGTACAAGATGAACGAATCTAAATCGGAATGAGCGGAGTAAAGGGGGTAATTGTTCGGTTTCTCCTGACTACTGACCATATACTCCATCAATGTTTCTCTGTATAACCTCCTCTGTTGTCCGAACACTATTATAGTGGCATAAGACATATCCAGCTGCAGGGTTCCTTTCATCTTAGCTCCCCAGGACCTGGAGAGCAACATTCCATACTTAGGCGGAATGTCTGCAACCACTACGTCCATTACCATGATTTTATAAGGGATCTTCACCAGGGTGATGCACAAATCTTTAATCAAACCAATACATTTGACTTTGCCGGAGTCAAAAGAGTGTAGGTCTTTGTACGGCCTAGTGACCTCCAATCCTAGTTTTTCCATTACTGCTTTAGGCATCAAATTATGTGAGGCGCCTGAATCCAGCATGGCGTTATGCAATATTAAATCATGTATGTTCAAACTGATGTAAAAGGGAGCTACATCACTAGTATCATCTCAACCGTTTACTTCAGGTCCGAAAAGGAGTTCATGATGATCATCAGTGAGGTTTACAATGTCTGAATGAGTCACCGATCCAATAGTCAAGGCCCTGGTGCCTATGTCAGGTTCGATGGCTAATGCTTTTAGTACTTGTGAACGATAACCGCCTCTGCTAATCAATTCTGTAAGTGGGATGGAGATTTAACTTAGAAGATCAACTTCACCAGTGAACATACACAAGAATCCTGTAAATGCCTCTTCTTTGTTAATGGCCGATCAAAAATAGTACAACTTGGTAGCAATAGGGTGTGCGAATCAACAACCCCCAATACTTCAAAAGATGAAGTATTTATAATTCAAATTACAAACGTTCCTGTCCTAATTGATCAGGATGTGCTCATTCTATTTTTAACCTAACTACTTTAACTAATCAAAAACTGTTTGATGACTCATTACAACTGCATGCAGAAATTTCTGGGGTGGGCCGTTGGCGAGGTGCCTTCACAATCTCTTCTGACTAGACAGGTGACTGGACTGTGACAGCTCCTCTGTTAATCTAGTAGGTCACACAACTCTTCCCATCTGATATGACTTGGCACTGTGACTTTAGGAAACCTCCGATACACTTAATCCATGTCGGTATATTTAGCAAATGTAGGCTTGATTATGAATATGTGTTTAATTTCATGTTGGATACTAATATCCAACTACAAGGCATCCATGAATGCTTTTCCTGTGATGCTTCCCTGTATCCCTGCAAACTTGGAATTGTCCTTGGACACTTTAGTCAACCTTTTCTTATAATCAGGGAGTGTCATTAATTTGTCATTAATGACCTTCAGGCCAGGTAGTCCCTTCCTTTGGAGAGCGTCTATCCTATTGAAGAAATTTTCCACTCCTTGATCCATGACTTGAATCTTCTCCTCAAGATGAAGCATGAGACCCCTTTTGGTTAGGACCCTTTTGAATTCAAGTATGGTTTCTGTCTTGTCCTCAATCTTTAATTCTTCTAGTTCCTCCCTGGTCTTTGAATTCAGGAACCTTATGATTTCGTTTGCTTGGGCTGGCATGTCTCCCAACTCCATTCTGATCTTCTCAACAACTTGCTTACTCCTCTCGAGCAACTCATTTTGTTCAAACATGATTTGAACCATTGGCCAGATTTCATTCATGGACTTGGAAATATCTGTCCACACAATCTCTTTCACCTCTGCCAAAGTCTTTCCTGCCATTGTCTGTTTCTGGAGCTGTTGTAACTCCTTCTTGATTTGCTCATTCTCCTGTTTCTCTTTGGATAGACTTGTTTGGAAAGAAGCCTTTAGCTCTTGGAGATTCTCCACCTCTTTTTTAAGCCTGCTGTTTTCTGACTCTTGCAGGTTCATTCTCTCCATAGACTTGGCCAAGTCTGTTGTTCCCTCCAGTAGTGGGACTGATGCAACAGAAGGAATGGCTATCACTGTCGCTGTGCTCAATCCTGCAATCGGGATAACACTTAATGGGATTCCTTCCATTGTCTTTTCCTTCTCTCTCTCCTTTAGTAGTCTTTCCATCTCTGCCTCCATCTCCTTTAGCTGAGAATTTTGCTCCATGAGTAATTTTAACATCTCATCCTTTCCCCCTTCGTTTTCGACTATCTCCTTTGTCTGGGGGTCCTCAGTTGGAGGGAGATTTAGCTATTTTCTTAAGGATGCGATGTCATCGTTTTTATTTTTAATCATCTCTTTGACAACCTTGACATTCGCAGGGTCGTAACCGATATTGAGGACCAACTCCTCCAACGTCTTGATTATGTTGTCCTTTGTGAAAGATGAAATTTTCTCCATCTTAAGTTGGGTCTGGGCATTTCTCAAAGCTACCCGAATTTTTGATGCAGATGCTATAGCGTGGGCTAAAGTGTGGAAAACCATCTCCCCAGTTTGCTTGTGCAGATCCATCTGATCTGCTGGGTGCACGTCTTTCGCTTGAAACTCAAATGTGGCCCTTTTATAATCTGATATGACCTTGGGATCTGGTACTTGTGCTTGGAGGTAAGCCATATGCAGCCTACCTTTTTCTGTGTCAAATTCTGAAAGAAGCCTATGCTGTGCTGTGGACGACTGCTTTTGAAACTGGGCATAAGTGCTGGTAGTAAGAGTCTGGTTTTTCTTCTTGATCAAATCATACTTTTCAAAAATTCCCAACTTGGGCCCAGTCTTACTCGGCTGAGCATTTGAGGGAGAATCGATGGATTTCAATGCTGTTGTTATTTTCTTGTGATGACTCGAGCTGAAAGGTAGACTGGTTGGCTTGACCCCTGTGGTGGTTGTGACCTCTTGTTCTACTATCGTGCCTGTCGTTGAAACTGTTTTTTGGCCTTTTGGCATGCATCTTAAACTCCTCTGACGACACCTCAGTTACAGGAGAAGATGATTCCTGTCGGGGCCTCTTTTCCTTGGGATTCTGAGGCATGGCAGTGGGCGATGCGCTTGTCAAGGGCACCTGCTTTTCCACCTCATCAAGTGGTTCCACTTCCATCAAAGTGTTGGGCTCCCATTCTGTCTGATTAGCGAATTTCTCGATCTCCGGCCTGGACTCATGGGCATAAGGGACATTTTTATTTTTTACTCTCATTTCGGAAATGATCCCGCAGGGATCGTAGTGCCAGGTGAAACTTGTCAGGAATTTCATTTCCCTTAACATTCTTTATGCTTCATCACCTGCGCCTCTACTATTGTAGATGAAAGAGCCAATCTGCCCTTTGATCTGCAATTGCTGCTTCTTCTTTAGGGAAACAAAGTGAATATCATCAGAATTCATTATTTGTCTAAAATATTCCAATGCAAAAATTCTTACCGGTATATATCTCGACAGCTTGTAAGGTGCCAATTCACACCCGTAAACTCGGATTTATGAGTGATTCTGATACAAGTACCAGTCTCCTGTCTTCGCATTGTCCGAGAGGTGTAGAATTCTCTGGACTTCATCATTTATTCGTGGCTCAGGCATGCCACTCAACATACTTACCA
>JZKD02S1750404.1:11726-24435 GCA_000966675.3 Picea glauca
TATTGTATTGATGGATAGTATTTCTTGTTGTGTTGTGAATGCTTAGGGAATTCTTGGTATGTTTGTTGTGATGTGGTTTATGTTGGTTGATGGAGTGAGCGGTACTCTTGTGATTTAGTTGTGATATGATTCCTATGGTATACTAGTTGCTTATACATGATTGAGTTAACATTCATATTGATTGGTTGTGGAGCATGAGTAAGCTATTGGAGAGCTTGGATGTGTTTTGACTGGCTGGTGGTCATTTTGGATAGTGGAAGACAAAATAAATTCCTCTTGCAGGTTGTATAGGATATGAGTATGTAATGAAAAGGATAAACCCTAATATCTCAGAAGGCATACAAAGGCTGTTGTATATATTGGACGATTACATACATGGGTTGTAGTGAGCCAGGGCGTGTACACACATGGGTTGCACTACTGATAGGTCATGTACCTATGAAAGATTGGTATATGTGGAGGATTGTTGCCTCATCTCAGTTGGTGTTGAGGATGTAAGTTGAGTCTGGCATAGACAGTTGGTGCTCTTGTAGATTTGTACTATATTCAGATATTTCTGAAAAACCCCAAGGATTGTAGTCCGTAATAAAAATAAATTTGTACATACATCTTGTGTTATTTGTGTTCCTTGTGGAGATGATTTGTTGATGATATGTTGTTGATATATGTTCACATCTATTTGGTTATAAATGACAACAATGAGTAATGAGTAAATGTTGAATGTTAACTAAGGAGTTTTGTGTAAGAGGGAAGTTTTGGTAAAAAGATCCCCACACTCATTCACCCCCCCTCTAAGTGTGGTAGGTGTGTCAAACAAGCATATCATTTATTAAAAGTTGAAGTTAGGACTTTGCATTGTATTCATATTCATTTATTTTACTTGTTGAGTCATAACATCACTAGTTTCATGACCACACCTTTTTGAGTAAGAAAGAAAAATAAAAGTAACACTATAATTTAAAATTGATTAGTAACGATTTTATCTTTGTAGGGTGCACAAAATAGCTTAGGATTTAGAGCCTTGGAATAGGGTTTTGTGAGTAAACTTCTCCAAGGCTATTAAATCAACATATGTGTCTGACTAAGGGAGTGGAGAAATCAATTTTATAATTGGTAATATCAAGAGGCTCGACTTACATCGGAGTTAAGAACAAGGTCACAGGAGGTTGGTTGAAGGGATATCTCCCCAATACCTTCTTAGTGTCATATATATTTCTAGGGATCTATTCGTATATGGGGATATTACTAGTACCCTTACCTCTTTGAGAGGTGGTGATTTCAAGGTTTTGGGCTTTGCTACCTTGCCCATACTGTGGACCTGACTTACGATTGTTCTCATGTGCATCGGTTATACTGTGGTTTCTTACTTGCTTGACTTAGGTACCACATAGGTTACTTGCAGAGGTTATTCTACAAGTACCCTAGATCAGATAAGCATCAAACAACACACAAACTTTATGGAGGATTACCTCTCTAGGGGAATTTGACCAACTGGTTGTTAATGCCACGAGGGCCTGTTGGCATAAAGGCAGACCTGGGATTCAACACTACAACAACGCACCAACAAAACCCTAACTACCAGCCATTTCGACAACACCTGCGAAGCAGATGGAGTATCACCCGAGGTAGAGGCGGGGGTGGTTGCAAGACTCAAGTGTTTGCAACCTTAGCTGGGACACAGATCTATGATTATATCACTTACAGAGGACTTATCAATTATCATTCATCAATATTCAACCCTTATTATACTTCACATATAGCACAGAGCATCACAACATTCACTTAGATCTAAGGTATTTCAGCACTTAACAACAGTGAAACAGATTAGATCTAGTAGATCAGCACTAAGCATCTTCATACATGTCAGATCTAACATTACACACATCTAATAAGCACAAAGCATAAGTAGATCCATATAAATATATCAAAGCACTTTGCAAAAGCAGGGATAAAAACATCAAGTCAAAGAACAAAACATAACACACATATTTACATGGTTCACCCTCTCCCTAGGGCTACGCCCACCAACTCTTCTTCTTTATTAGCGTCTTCAATCCATTACAAGAATAGATCCACAAAAACCCTTCTTCTCATAGGACATACGATCTACGCAACTTGCTAGATCCTTCTTCCTTGCACTTACAACACAAAGCCTTTTATAACTTCTACAACAACTTGCACTTAGCTCTGCAAGCCTAGAATGCACAACACTTCAATCACATAGATCCTACCTTGGCACTTAGCCTATATCACATAGATACAATACTACTCTACTAGATGCCTAGATTTCTATTTATACATTTACAAAAGTGGGCCTAAGCGTGGGTGAACCCACGGGCCGACATCCATTTCCCATTACATATTCCCAAAACCCAAAAAGGGCCCAAACGTGGGCTGATATCCCTTGATCTTTGCTTCGTCTGGCTCTCCCTCTTCGAGAGGCTGTCAAAGTCCCAAAAATGGTCAAACATGACCAAGTAACTCACAAACTTGGTCAAGGGCCAACAGGCCCCCAACACTCACCTGTGACTCGTCCCGAGTCACTCTGGCCTAAGCAATTCTACTTTGAATGCCTCGAGCTTGGCTCAATCTACTTTGACCTGTTGTAGTGCGACAACCTCTTGCTCAACAAATTCCTGGATGAGTGCATCATTGACTGGTCCTTCAAGGCGTTGTTCTAATGCACTCACAACCTGTTCAAGTTCTACTCCTTGGTTTTCAACTTCAGTGAATAGTTGACATGCCTTCTCTTGCACTGGTTGAATTCGTTGAGAGACTTCCATCACTTTACTCTGAATCGTGTGGATCTGTTGTTGGGCTGTGTGTTTCTATGGAAACCTCTTCATTCTTTCGACTGGTGACAAGGCCTTCAACTACACTTGTAACATATCTGCATGCTGCTTTGCTTCTTGGATTTGTGACTCTAATGCCTGCAACTATGGATTCTCCGTGAGGGTCTCATATGTTTGAGTGATCCTGGAAGTCAGTTGCTTTCATTCCAATTCAAGGGATTTCAATCTGCCAACTACACTGTGAGCAGTTGCCTCTCTTAGGTCTCTTATATCTTGAGGGGTCTCGAGCACAGTACAAAGTTCCAGATATGTGATGCGCTGCTAAAGCTATTGGATCACTCCTTCCAGTTGTGCCACCTACTGTGGAAACCATTCTTCTGTATGGAATTCGATGACTGTCACAGAGTGAAGTGCTCTGTGTACCCATTCTTTTACTTTGAGTTTCTATGGGAGAAAATGTTCCTTGTCTTGTTGTAGCACTGCTTTATCTTCCTCCCACTTTGTTTGCAGAGCTAGTTTTTCTCATTTTGCATTACTGTGTTTTTATAGCAGATCTTCCTGGGCCTGGGCCAAGGCCTAGGTGGTTTGCACTGTCTCTTCTTGATCTCGTCAAAGGCAAGCTTCGAATGAGTCGGCAATTCGATGGAGTTGAGTTGTCTCATCTCCCATGTCTGATGTTCTTTCTGATAAATATGTAGTGGAGACTACGCGGTTAGAATGTATTTCTTGTTGTACTCCTTGAAGATCATCCCTGATGCGACTGAACACTTCCTCCTACTTGGATTCCTACTTTTATGCTATCTCTAGCGAAGTATCATTCAGTGCAACGACTATGAAGTTGAAGTCATCCGAAGTGAGAATTGTCTTGAACTTGGTTTTGGTTTCCTTATATTTCTTCCTGGATGAAGGTTTTGGCAGGGTAACCTTCCTTTTCTTTGAGGGATCCTCCTCCTCTCTAGGTGGTGTAACGTTGCCTCTATTTTTCTCGACTTCTATGCCACCTGGCTCTCCCTCATCCCCTCCCTACTCAGGTGAGATCTAAGTGGTATTCGTAGAAGTACTATTGATATCTTGAATTTCTTCATCTTTCTTGGTCATGCTTGGTCCAGGAGTATTATGCACAGGTTCTGGACTATCAATGTTAGAGATATCTATGGGGTCTGCTGAGATGAGGAGGTCTTCTGACCATTCCTTGGTGATTTCTTCCAAATATTCTTCTATTAACTTATAATAGGATTGTAACTATTTTTTGTGCTCATTAGTGTGCACAGTGATGTAGATAAAGTGCATGTCTGTGTTGAACTTCATCAGGGGCCGAAACCTGTAGAGGGTGTTCGGAGTGATGCGTGTAAACTGGATTGCGATCTTCAATTGATTATAGTAGGTGTGGAATAAGGCATTGGATTTCCACAGCTTGTTCATATATCTTGAGTACCACAAGGTACTAAACTTCACAACCAAGGGTTCAAAGGGCTCGATGTCCAGGAAGGTCGCACCTTCCAACATCTCCCATGCAATGAAAGCTATCAATATGAGAAGCTAGCTGAAGTGGAACTCATACCCTTGGTCATGTGCTTCTATGCAGTCCAATTCCAACTAATTCATGAGGTACTACACCCAATTCATCTGTATTCCCTCTGCACACTTCCCTGCAAGGTGAACTATGAATCCAGTCACGTGGGTGGGCCGGTTCTTGTGAAATAGCTTGCCTACAATCAACTGACATGAGATTCACACTGCACCGCTCTAGATAGAGGCTACCTTGTAACCTCGCATACCCTTCTCTACATATCCATAGGTCTCTTTGATTCTCTGGGATAATGCTCGATCTGAAGTATTTCTAAGGTAAAACTCCTATGGGTCAGGGCCCTGCATGCTCAACCCTGTGATCCGATTGATCAAGGTCGGATCCACAATGATGTGATAGTTCAACCATAAGTATCCTCTGTGGTAGCATGACAACAATAGTTTAACACATGCATTCACTTCTTGGTGCCTGCCAAAGTGTAGGATCTTCATCACATTAAGTAGTGTGTATTGTGTGAGTTTCAGGGTCCATGGTTGTGGGATAATATTTGAATTCTTGCCTTTGGTCCTAGTCAAGTACTTATGCGGGGCAAGCATGTTGTAAGCCTTCCGGTCTCCAAGGTTGAAGTCACTAAACTTTAGTGTTGCGATCTTATCCTAGTCGGCTCGAACTGCACGCACCCCTTTTAGAAGGTACGTTGTGATCAAGGCATACTCAATTCATGGGGTACACTGTCGCGATTGATGGCACCACTTAGAGGGGGTATGCAGGCAGTTAGAATGCTTAGAATCATCTTGGAATTCACGATATCATCTCTGTGTTTAGTTCACTTCTCATCGGCCTATCAGGATGGACCAGCTCAAGCAGTGGATGGAGAGGCTACCATCTCTCTCGTGGATGATGCCTATACTTATTTGGATAACCCTCTCTCTGAAATGACTCGTGCAGTCGTTAAATCAAGGATGACTTCGGTTATGGATTCTTTGACTATGGTGAGTTCGTCGGACATACGTGCTTGGGATCATTTATCAAGGTCACAATGATCTTAGACATTACACAGGAATGAAAAACAAGGGCACGATGATCACTATATATACTTTTTATTCTGTGGGCTTCAAATTCTCAGTTGGAAAAAGTGTTCTCCGTGCATGACGCGATGAGATAAATAGGCAATCTTGGCAACGATTTGATTTGCAATGGGTATGAGCCTCATTAATTTGTGTTATGTCTATTATGGCATAGTCCAATGGTATCGTGATGAGCCATCAATGAGTTCTGGCCCATTCGAAGTGGCGGTCGAATGGATATATCAGCCTCCAACGGCTATATTGCTTCGCCTCAACAAAGTGTCTTATGTCTCTATTCTGATATCTCGACGAAGTTCAAATTATGCAAAGTTTCTTTCTGTGAGGTAACCTATGGAATATTCTATAACTTTTCAATCGTATCCTTCTTCTTACTCATCTTTCTAGCCTTCTTCCCCGTGAGCTTCATCTCGGTGGTTCTTTTCCCATTCCGATTCTTATTTTCCTGAGACATAGTCACTTCGTGTTGCTGAGATTATTTCCTAGGATTCTGGTGTATCACTTCTTCTATATCTGAGAGAGATACTTCAATATTTTGTGATTCCTCTAATGCTCTTGCATCTTTGACATCTAGGCTTCTAGTGTCAAAGAGATTTGATTTTTTTTTCTATTCTTCAATCAACTGCACGATCTTTCTGGTCATGAAATTTGTTAACTCTTGTCTCTGTTTTTCTAAAACCTTTTTTTCTTCCTTCTTTCTAGCTTGATCTCTTTCAATCCAAGGTTTTCCAAGTAACATAGTAAACAAGGTGTTTTCCTCAATAAATTTGATAATCTCAAAGTCTTCCTCTGTTGAAGTTCCATTAGCATTCATAGATATCTAAGTGAGCCTTCCACATAGGTTCACCAATTTTCCTCTGAATATCCCTATTCCTCTTAATGAAAGGATTGTCTTAGGTCTTCCTATAGCTTCCTAAGTTCTCTCTGGCATAATGTTCACTTGTGGTTCTTCATCAAGAACAAAGTGAATGTTGAAGTCTCATATTCTTACCTCGATGCATTCTTTTTCTCTAAATATCTATGAGAACCTAATATGTCGGTGGTCACTCAAGGTGTCTTTCATCTGTAGTAAATTCTTCTTTGATTCTTTCTGGGGTTCTGCTATTTCTAGATCTGCCTTAGGGTTTTCTTCATTTAGATTCATTCTTTCAAGCTTATCAATCATTTTAGGGCAATCCAACACTTCATGGTCCAAATCTTTGCAACATAGGAAACTAGATCTTCCACCAGGGCATTCCTTAGAAAGATGTCCCGGTCTTATGCAACTGTAGCAGAGGGTTAACCCTCTCTTTCATTTAAATGTTCCTCAACTTTTTATGTACTGTGCACCAGGATCATGGTAGCTAGCCTGCAAAAAATTATTTCTAGGATACTGCATCCATTTGTTAGTCCAAACATTCTTTCTATGCATAGGTATAACATATCTATCATTATTCTTATCAGATTTATTCATATCAAACTTTCTTTCATCTATTAAAGGCCTAGTTTTCAATCTAGGACAAAATCTATCAAACACACCTAGATTCATTTTTTTAGAAACAAAAATTTACATGTATCTTGCTTCTACAGAGTACAAAGATTTCAGATCTAAATTTTTTTAACTATTCTTACCTTTATTAGAGCACTGAGATTATGGATCTTACCTCTTTTCTTCATAAACTTCCACTTTTACCTTTCTTAGAGAACCTAGTGCTCAGATCTTGCTTCCTTTCTTTGGATCATGCTTCTTTCCTTTCTGATTTGACTTCTTTTCTTCAGATCGAGCCTTCTTTCTTTAGCATAGAGATTTTCACATCAAGTGGAATACTGCGCACTAGGGCACAGATCCACACACATAGCTTCCACAATTTTAGGATGAATCTTTGCACAAAGCTTCTTCTTCCTCAGTTCGTAGCAATCAAAGTTTCAAGTCCTGGAAATAGAACCATTTGTTGGCAGAGGGGTAGACTCGGGGTTCAACGCTATAACAATGCACCAAAAAAACGCTAACTACCGGCCCTTTAGGCAACACCTGTGAAGAAGATGAAGTCTCACCCGAGGTAGAGGCAGGGGTGGTTGCAAGACTCGGGTGTCTGCAACCTTAGTTGCGACACAGATCTATGATTATATCTCTTACAGAGCACTTAGCATTGATCATTCATCAATGGTCAACCCTTATTATACTTTGCAGATAACATAGAGCATCATAGCATTCAATTAGATCTAAGGTATTTCAACACTTAGCAACAGTGAAACAGATTAGATCTAGTATATCAGCACTAAGCTTCTTCATACATGTCAGATCTAACATTACACACATCTAAGAAGCACAAAGAATAAGTAGATCCATCTAAATATATCAAATCACTTTGCAAAATCAAGGATAAACGCATCAAGTCAAAGCACAAATCATAACACACAGATTTACGTGGATCACCCCCTCCCTGGGGCTACATCCACCAACACTTCTTCTTATTAGCATCTTTAATTAGTTATAAGCACAGAGCCCCCAAAACCCTTCTTCGCATAGGAAATAATATATGTGAAGCTCGCTAGATCCTTCTTCCTTGCGCTTACAACACAAAGCCTTCTATAACTTATACAACAACTTGCACTTATCTCTACAAGCATAGAATGAACAACACTTAGATCACACAGATCCTACCTTGGAACTTAACCTATATCACATAGATACAATACTACTCTACTATATGCCTAGATGTATATTTATACATTTACAAAAGTGGGCCTAAGCGTGGGTGAACCCACGATCTGACATACCTTTCCAATTACATATTCCCAAAACCCAAAAATGGCCCAAACGTGGGCTGATATCCCATGATCTTTTCTTCATCTGGCGCTCCCACTTCGACAGGATGTCGAAGTCCCAAAAATGGTCAAACATAACCAAGTAACTCCAAAAAAATTTAAGGGCCAATAGGGCCTTTATAACTAATTCTGTTACCCCCGATATCTAGCAGAGGAGTCTCAGGCCCCTCTTGGGTGAGGCATACCTACTTTAGAGAGTGAGGCCCCTTTGAGTCACTTTATCTTGTTTATGTGCATACTGGCCTTTTGTTTTTTTTTGTGTGCTCTTTGATTATTAATAGACCTTTGATATTTTATATCGTCCCTTAAGTTATCATTATCATGGATAGTGGAGTTCCTGTGACTCCCTCCTTTACCACTACCCCCCCATGATGTTCACTCATTTCATGGGGATGAATCCATCCTCTTTTCATAATGGTATGCAGAATTATGACACTCAATCCTATTGATATGCCAAACATGCCTTCACCCTTTCCATCCTCTCCCTGGCCTACTTATATGAATCCTATTTTTGGATCTAGAGGCATGATGAATCTTTTTTCCATGTCTTTGTTTGATAGGAGTCATGTCGATCAACCAACCCTCAATGTGGGGGGTTGGAATATCCCCTCTTACAAATCTAGTCTTAGCCATTATTTTCCAGTAGCCAGTACTCAAATGGGTGGTTATTATACTTATTACACCTCGTATGTGTATCCTTCATCTTCCATGCCAGTTCCTATGAACACTTTTCCCACAAAGAGTCCCCATATATCCTCTGGTATTTCATACAGAGGGAACCATTTTTATGGTACAGGATACCCTCTTCATGGAACCCCTTCACATGGGGGCAACATATATCCTCTCTTGAATAATCCTTAGAATAATTTTGTCTCTTCACAGACATCTGCTTCAGTGATGATGCCGATACAAACCTCTATGGATCAATTAGGTGGAGGATACTATCTTTTCGGATAGGGACAGGGGGTAAACTAGGACCCTTCCTGGCCTGCAATGTCTCAAAACTAGTCTTTCTCGAGACCTTGGTCTCAAATTCCACAAGTCACCACTACCACTAGTCCAGTCATTGCCAGTCATACTAGAGTTCCATCACCAACTGATGCTAGTCATGTTGGATATTGTTCGACGACCTCTGCAAGTCATGTTGAAGACCCGCAACCGGCCACTGCTAGTCATGATGGGGGCATCACTCTATTTTCCATGAGTCATACCGACATCACATCTCCAACCTCTATACATCATGTGGGAGATGAATCTCTAGTCTCTTCCAGTCACACTGAGAGCATGTCACCACCCATTGTAAATGACATTGGGGGAATTCATATGATTGAGAAGCCTAGATGTGTCAGACGTAAGCACAAGTTCCTTTGCAAAAATTGTGAAGGAGATCACCTTACTCGTCTGTGTCCTGCTACTGCAGGAATACTGAAAGCGTGGTCCTCACTTGGGGGCCCTTTGGGTTTTGAGTCATCTTTGGTTTCCCAACACTCTATTTCTCCTTTGATTGACATGGATTTCATGACAATGTAATCATCACCTAACCACACTCCCATTTTATAGGGTGATGATTCTCATGGCCTTTTTGTCACACATATTATTCAACCAGTGGTTGAAGAAGTGGTCATACGGATGAAATCTCCAATCATTCCAAATCTTCTTTCTGAGGGTGATGCGTTCTTCAACCATGTCATTGGCATTTATAGTACTGCACCTTCTGAACAAGAGATATTTTTACTCTTTCCAAGTACTCTCCCTCCAAGTCCTGGAGAGGTTCCCTTTGATTGGGATGGTCTTATGGGGTATCTGATGCCTCCTCCTATTCCCTTTCAAGTAAGAGACGTTATATGATATATCGTGGAGAAGGTAACCTCTGTCAGCACTTTATCCTCCTCAACTTGGAGAGATTTGGGTTTTCCCATGCTTGTGTCAACTATTCATAAGCTAGTGACCTTTCACATAAGTCCTTCATAGGAGCCTTGGCCTCCCCTATGACATGCCAAATAGAATCCCCTCAACAAATCTGATTTAAGCTCTTTTCTAACTCATCTAAAAAGAGAAAATATTGTCGAGTGAATTTGTCTCTTTCACACTCGTTAATTGGATTTGAAAGATCATGAGTCTTATTTAATCTCTTTTCCAACTCGTTTTAAAAAAGAGAAAAGATTGTTGAGTGAACATGTCTCTTTCACACTCATAAATTGGATTTGAAAGGATGTTTATTTGGTGCAAGTTTATCCGTTTTTCAAACCAAGTAGACTAAGATTATGAAAAATGACATTTTTTGGCATCAAGTTGTGATTACATCTCATGCCCTTGATTGCAGTATTGAGCCTATTTTCAATTCTCTCTTTTGTGTTATAAGTCGTTTAACTCAATAGTTTGCATCATCAACCAAGAAGAGCCTTGTTTATATCCATTGCATCTTGACACCCTATACCCAGGAGGGAACATTCCCCTGAGTTTCCATCTCCGGCATGCACCTCCTTGCATTGAGCATAGTTATTTTCCACTCCTAGAACTAGTTTTTCTTACTTGTGACACTCGTTTCCTCCTCTATATCATAGAATTCATTTGACTATGAAAAAAAAAAATACTGGAGGGAAGGAAGTATTATCTTATATTGGCAATAGTCGTGTCTCCTTTGAATAGAGAATTTTTTTTTTGAGTCCATTTGTCATCATAATTTTGAGTTTAGAAAGACCTTAGGAAGATGAGCTCGTTACAAAGAGTTTACTCCCCCGACTGGTTACTCTTCCGTTCCCTATGGAGAGTTTCATTGATGCCTTGTGCATCTCAAAATTTCATCATTAAGTCTATGCTGGAAGAGTATTCCATATGTCTCATGCTCTTCCTCAAAGGATGTATATCAACCTATGTCAACCATTCCTCAGAACTCTTGAATTTTCATGTCGGCCATACCCTCAGTCTCTCTCAGAATCACATAAAGTTGTAGTCTTATTGTGCACCTTGGTCCTACTTTCCTCAATGGTAGGTAACCTTGAACCTAGCAATCGAAATTTCATCATTGGTCATTGACTGGGTGGTTTCCCTCATGTTTGACGGCAGGACATCTATTCACACATTGGGATTCATGCAATGTCTTGGATTCCATTATCCCTATTGGTGGTTTCCTCACCTTTCTCAATAGTTTTCCTCATTGGTTGCTATTAGTATGGTATTTTTCATGTTCTGCTTGCATCTGGCACACACAAAATACGCACAGGTTTGTTGATTCGTGAACATGTTCTTTGTCTGATTTCATCCAAATCATCAAGATCCTTCTTTGTACCTCATGGTGAATTATGAGAGATGCCTTAATTCTCTCCTTTCAAAAGGTCTCCTTCCATCGACTGCAACTCATCTATTCTAGAAATGAGACCTAAAGTCCTATGAGTACCTAGAGGCTTGCATTCAATAGTGGTAGGTTCTCTCACCATAGACAGTTGGGAATACGTCAATGTCTTCTGATCGATGGATTCTTCAAGTGTTCGAATCTGATTCCTTTATTCACACTTGTAAGAATGTACTCGGTGCCTTGATAACTACTTTGATCATCGGTAGGTTGTCTTGCATTTGTTAATGGTATACCTCAATGACCAGTAATCAAACGAAGTCTCATGGTGTTCGACCTCAACTCCTTTATTCACACGTTGTAGACTTGCACCTTTGGCAAATTTTGTAGAAGACTTGAAGACATCAATTTATAGTCACAACTTCCCTGAGCTGTTGCTACTATTGGGGAAATTCAATTGCTTAAATTGATTTGATTTAATTATCAGCCAGGGATGCTCATAAGCTTGTGATGATGCCAGAAAAATACATGCAGGAGTAGGCATCTAACTCTAATTTAAGAAAATTCAATCAAATCCTAACTCTTTCATTCCACTTAATAAGACTTAGTTGTTGTAGGAAAGAAAACACCAGCTCCCTTTCAAGAGGTCCTCTCAAGATTTTTCACAAAACCTATAAATAATCAAGATCATCAAGTAAACACTCATGCATTGAAAATAAATACACTTAAAAAGGCTTAGTTGTTGTAGGAAAGAAAACACTAGCTCCCTTTTAGGAGGTCCTCCCTTTTAGGAGGTCCTCTCAAGATGTTTCAAAAAACCTATCAACAATCAAGATCATCAAGTAAACACTCATGCATTGAAAATAAATACACTTAAAAAGGCTTAGTTGTTGTAGGCATGAAAACAATAGCTCCCATACAGGAGGTCTTCTCAGAATGTTTCAAATAACCTATCAACAATCAAGATCATCAAATAATTATAATAAAAACAATAAAGCATATAAACATATTCAAAGCATTAGAACAAGAAGAAAATGCTACTATGATCTATTTGGAGTGAGCTCCATTCTCCCAAGAACAAAGTAACATATAAACTAAAGCATTCTAAATCTAAACTAGAGAATGGAAACTGATGTGAAAAGAAATCTTGATTCTTATTCCATCATAAGTTGGATACAATGCTCCAAGAGTCCTCCCCTTGAAA
>JZKD02S1750404.1:48155-59291 GCA_000966675.3 Picea glauca
GAAAATGACAAGTGTAACCTTCTTCAGGAAAATGTTCTTAATGAAGAGTTTGATCTTCCATCATCATGACATAATCATAATATCATCTTGATAACCAAAAATGTGGATAACACTTAGCCATCAGATCAAGGTAAGGAGCATGGTATTTAAACCCTTAAGTCCTTCGGACTTCACCGCTTCAATTGTTTTAATCCATTTGTTGTAAAGGAGGAAGAATCTTTAGAGTCCCAAAGTGAATATAATTCATAGATCATAGGAAGAGTGTCAGTCATTGGATTGTCTTAGCATAGATCTGGCTCATCAGATCAAGCCAGAACAGGAGGAGGAGCATTGTGGAAAATATCAAATCCCAACCATCAGATCTGCATGAAGACAATCGTGAGCCATAGATCTCACATAAGTTCATAGATTCATCACTCTGAGAGAGATGGGTTATTATGTTGCGAGGAGGAAAATATTTCTAAGTCCTAAACTCTAGAGTAAATCCTGTCCATTGGTAGTTTGGGACACGTGTCAGCAGATTTAGCGAGTGTCTAGAAGTCTGACATACGACAATTTGGGAGATAGTGTGTATTGGAGTCTTGAAACTCCCAAAGCCTAGAGTTCCGAAGTAGATCACAACCATTGTCTATTGGATAGGTATGGACCGTTGATCCATGGGCCCTCTTGGAGTTTGCCACTTTGATGTTCAGAGGTATTGGAGTGTTGTGTTGTAAGATGATTCAAATCCCGAAGCTCCGGAGCCAAAGAACATAGGAGTAGTTCACTTGTTCGGTGTTTGGAGGAATTGGAGTGTTGTGTTGGTAGATCCTCTAAAGCCCGAAGCTTTGTAGTGTTGGAGTCACGAAGTGTTAGAGTGAAATTCCAAGAGTTCACCAATTTGGTGTTTGAAGGAATTGGCATGTTATGTGGTTAAAAATACCGAATCCTGAAGTAGTGGAGCATCGGAGCCCTGAAGCTCTGGATAAGTTCCTTGTTTCTAATCCCTTGGTCATATCCCTCAGTAACATGAGATTTTTGTTCGATGTTAAGGGGCTAGTTCCCAAAATATGTATTTAGAGAGAAATGGGGCTTAGAGAAGGAGATCATAGGGTTTGGATTTGTACATACCTGGACCCAAGGAGAAATAAAGGGGCCTATGTACATTAAGAGGGGATATAGTAGGGATCTGAGAGCTAATTCATCTCCTGCATAGAATGATCCTTGACCGAGAGGTCGTGCGAACCCCAAGGAGGGGTGGCAGGTTGCATCAAGTGGTATCAGAGCACAAACAAGATTTTTGTCTAATACCATCAAGTGGTATCAGAGATGATTTTTATTTGCAGAAAATAGGAATAGGAGGAGAAGATAGAGTACTAATGATCTGTGTGAAGAACTGTTTGCAAGTGTACAGGAGGTGGGAAGACATCCAGGTGGGATGAAATAAATATAAAGGGACTAGTTTCATTCTTGGAGAAGAGAAGAGTGTGTTGAGATCTTAAGGTGAACAATTGGAGTACAAAATTTAGAGAGCAAGGAGTGCTCAAAAGAAGGAGTGAACGCAAGGTGTGTGCCTGCACCTTGCAAGAATGTAAAATCTCAGAGAGAAGGTTCCAACAAGTGAACCAAAGGCTAAGAGAGGAGATATTGGAAGAGGTTGATTGTAGCTCACAATGAGCAAGTGGAAGATCATAGAGGGGAGTAGAAAATGGCTATTGAAGGCCATAAACAAGGTCCAAGAGGAGACCACACAAATATGAGCAGAGAGGATATGGACAAAGAGCATAGATCTGGGTCATTGGATCAATCCCAGAATAGGAGGAGGAGTGTTGTGGAAATATCAAATCCCAACCGTTGGATCTGCGTGAAGGTGAGCATGATCCATAGATATCACAGTAGTTTGGAGATTCCAGACTCCGGGAGAAACAAGTTCTTATGTTTCCAGGAGGAAAATCTCCCAAAGTCCCTAGCTTCAGAGTGAATCCTGACTGTTGGTCATTGGGGGAATGTGTCCACAGATTTAGCAAGTGCTTGAAAGTCCAACAATCGAAAATTTAGGAGATAGTGTGTATTAGAGTCTCAAAACTCCCGAAGCCTAAAGTTTTGAAGTAGATCACAACCATTGGTTATTGGAGAGGTGTGGACCATTGATCTATGGGCCCTCTGAGAGTCCGCCACTTCAACGTTCAGAGGGATTGGAGTGTTGTGTTGTAAGATCCTTTGAAGCTCAAAGCTTTGAAGCTGAAGAACGTCTGAGTAATTTACATGTTCGACATTTAGAGGAATTGGATCATTGTGTTGGTAGATCCTCTGAAGCCTAAATATTTGGAGTGTCGAATTCATGAAGTTCTGGAGCACCAGTCCAACAGTTCGATATTTTGACGTTTAGAGGAATTGGCATGTTGTGTGTTTAAAAATCATGAATCCCAAAGTAGTGGAGCGTTGGAGCCTTGAAGCTCTAGATATGCACCTTGTGGCTAAGCCCCTGGTCCTAGCCCTCAATCACATGATATTTTTGGCTGAAGTTAAGGGGATAGTGCCCAGAATATGTATTTAGAGAGAAAGGGGGCTTAGAGAAGGAACCCACGGGGTTCGGATTTGTACAAACCTGCACCCAAGGAGAACTAAAAGGGTCCTGTGTATGTTAAGAGGGGATCCAGCAGGGATCTGAGAGATAATTAAGCTCCTCCGTAGAAGGATCCTAGATCAGGAATTCACACAAACCCCGAGGAGGGGTGGGGGTTTGCATCATAAGGAGACAAAGTTTGTGTTGTGTTGTTTTAAGACAGGCAATCACTAATTTGTGAATAATTTTTTCATACAAAGTCCAAATTGAGCAATTCAAATTGTGTATTAAATTAGACTTGAGTAAATTTCTCCCTTATAAATAGGTTTTGAAGATGTGGTGATTTTATATGCTAGATCTACTCATGAACAATCAAGATGTAGACTTTCCATGATGCAGATTTTATGACCAAAAATCAATAATTTGGTCATAACATTTTGTCCAATATCTAAATGAAGTGATTCAAATTGGGTTGAAAACCATATTCCAAGGGATATCTCCCTTGAAAATAGGTTTTAAAAATTCTCCCTTTTTTCCCTCAAATCTTGGTTGTCTCGACTTTGTTTCTAAGACGTTTTTGAAGTCAAATTCCAACAAAAATATAAAATGACCATTTTTTTTTAAATGTGATTTAAGTATCTGAGATTATTGATGGGTGTATTTATGTTTATGTAATAATTTAATTCCCTAAAAATATCCAATACTCATATCTAGATCTTAAACATGACCTTTAGATATTAAATAATGGATTTGTAACAATTTACATCATTTCTTCATTATGTTAAATGCCATTGATGTGCAAGTTTTCCAAAAGGAATATTCAACCAAATTTTGATGGCAATACAATTTCATAATGTAAGCATGTTTATCAAAAAAAAATTGTAAGCATCAATGAGGAAAGATTTCATGCAAAACCAAATAACTCACTAAAATATGAGTTGTAGGATAAGAAATTGAAATTGAAATTCATGCCATTCCATGACTTACCTTGAAGTGTTTGATTGTCCTTTAGTGAATGTTTTCTCTTTCCCTTTAGCTCCTAAAACTCTAGTTGTTTTTTCTCCTTTAGATGCATTCATTCTCTCTTACATCTTCCTACCAATAGGTTAGTAAATAGAGTGATTCTTACTCCACCACAAGTTAAAATGATTGGGGTAGTTGGAACTTCTCTTCTTGCTATTTTAATAATTCTACCCTTATCCTCTAAACTCATTCATGCAATCATAAGATTCTTTTGAAAAAAAAGTTACTTCTTATCTTTATTATCCCTTAATCTACACATATGGTATGGAAATGATGAGGACTCATAGAAACTCACTAAAGTGAATGTGCAGGTTCTTACCTTTTATCTTACCTCTTCCACTCCTCCAAGTATGAAATACTAGTACCGTAGAAAACGTTAAAAATAAAAATAACTAGAAATCAAAACTATGAATTTCTAGGACTAACTCCTTTAGAACTTCATTGGTAATGGTGCCAAAAATTTCAATCAATTTATATGTCTAGATCCTATTACAATTTATTATAAATTCAAAGTATGTAAACTTGCGAAGTGAAGTAATTGTATGTGCAGAATAAATCCCTCCCTATTACTTTAAAATCTAACAACTTCAAATGAATTACAAAATTAATCCTCTTAAGGCTAGTTACTCTCAAATCAATAATAATTGGGACCAGTAATTGTTAAAACACATGCCACAACATCACTCTGCAATCAATGATTACGGTTGTGATAGGTACTCCATTCCTAGTCTTCTGATTTGATTATTGGGAGTTTGTGCTAAAAAATGAATAGATATTATTTAATAATAAAATAATGCTAGGATTTAAAACAAACTCAAAACCATTTGCAGATTCATCCATCCTAAGACTTGGTTTCTCTTGAATTGATAATCACTATGATTGGAAATTGTAGAAACACAAGTGACAACAATACTCTATAATCTAGGATTAATTGCTACATAGATACTCCATTCCTAATCACATGATTTGATTCTTTAGAGTGCATGATCAGAGGATATTATATATTGTGCATGCTCAGAGGATATTATATATTATGCAACTCAAAATAAACACTCCACACTTTTTGGAAAATAAATACTTGAATTAAATCATACTTTCATAAATTAAATAAAGGAAACTAAAAAAGAAATCTATACTAAGTAGCGCTATGTTCTCCTATCGCGGGACCTAAATGTTGTCATAGAACACGTACTAATGTTTGTTTAAAACATAAATAAATTAATCCAATTACACTTTACATGAATCATAAAACTACAATCTACAATGAAACACGAACTTATGAAATCATAATTTATTCCATCATTATTTCGACGTTGCTCTAAGAGTACCCATTTGAATGAAGAAAGCACTCTTATTTATACATGAAATTTATTTGAAAATGAAATGACAAATAATAAATTCAGATCCACTAAAATATCCTAAATCCACAAGTTTCTCATGTGGTTACAACCATTTTCTAAAAAATAGCAACCAAAAATTAGCTCATAATATCTTCAAGATATTCACAACCAATCTCATTAAAAACTCCAAGATTCTTTCCATGTCCAATAGATTTGAATGATAATTCCAAATCCATATTTAATTCCTCAATGGTTGAAGTGGAAATTCGAATTTGGATGTATGGATTTGGAGAAAGTGGTAAAAACTACATTATTACGGGAATCTATTTCCTATAATTATCAGAATGGTAGATGATAAAATTATGATCCTCTCTCAAACTATGATCTGAGTTGTTGTGATATTTTGTGGCAATGTTCATTTTGAATTGATTATTCTCCACACCAAAAATCACATAAACTCCGTTCATGGATCTTCAAATATGGCTCAATTAAGATTGTTTATTTCCTGTAATAACCAACAAAATAACCCAATTTGAAAGATAAGTGAAAATATGTTATTTTTCTAATATTTAATCATAAATTCACTCAAAACAATAAAATAAATGCATCGGAAAATATTGAGCCTAATCCCACATATAAGCATAAAAATGGAGTAAAACAGGGTGACATGAAAGTGAAAAAGTATAAAAGTCAAGGGAAAAGTATGTGAAAATATGATCATTTTCATGACTCAATAATTTTTTCAAAAGAGTTTAGGTTATTCTCTTTGGGAATCAAAGTTATAAAGGTGGTGTTCAAGGATCCTATCATTTTTCTAGTGATTCTAGTGTCCTCCACCACTCTTCTTAGATCATATTCTATGAATTCATAGCATCCCAAAAACAATACAATGAGGAGGCCATCTAGCCCTATACATTTATTCCTTTGGAAGCTTTGTAAAGTTTGTAGCAGTTCCTCTTTCCCCACTTTTTCATTAATTCCTAGTTGTCCTTATGATCAAAAAAATTAGGGAATGAGTTGGATATCATGATAAATTCAATGATAGTAGCCCGTGATTCCTCCCTAAAATTACTTGAGAAGTATTTGACTCCTTCTACAATGTCCTTAAAATTTGTTTCCCAAGTATCGCTTCCTTGTCATTTTTCCAAAAAAAGTTAATATTTTTCCTTTTGTTTGAATATCTATAGAAGAAATTGGTATTTTCATTTCCTTCTTGAATCCAAATTTATCTACTCTTGATCCTCCATTCTTTCTCATTTTCCTATAACAAGTTTCTCTTTTTTTCTTCCAAAATTTTCGCCTCCATAATTTGGGCCTCATTCAAATACCCAAAACCTTAACTATTATATATTGTCTCTAAAACTTCTTATAGTTATTTGAGGATACTGTCATATTTATATTTTTCATCCTTATACCATTGGGATGCTACCTTCTTTTCCTCTCTTACAGTTTTTTGGAATTGTATCGAAATTTATTCTCTTAAGGTTGAATCATAGGATTTCCAACAAGATATTATCTTGTTTACAAAGTCCATCTTTATCAATTATTTATTTAATTTGAAGGGGCTAGCTTACTTTTCCTATGCAAAAACTATTTCTAGTATTACTATATAGTGGTAAGAGTCTTCTCCTGAGGTGACCCACTATTTCACCTGAGTAATTTTATTTGGAAATCCTTTAGAGATTATAAAATGGTGAAGCCTCTTTGTCATTCTATCATCCCCAATTCTTTTGCTTCTCCATCTAGGGGACAATTTTACTAGTTCAATGTCCAATAGGCCCACTTCCTCTAGTTTTCTCAAGAATCATATTGATATGCAATCTATTTGGGCTACAAATCCCCATATTTTAGAGGCTCCTAAAGTGAAATTTAGGTATCCCCTATCACCACAAGGTTATTTTGGATGCATTCTAATTTAAAAAAATTGTCCTAGTACTCCACCCTATCTAAGTATGGCCTATATACATTCAGAATGGAGGGCTATTTTCCCATATACATGGAGAAGAGGGAGACCCCTAATCCTAAAGGAAAAACATAGGAAATTATTAGGGTGAAATATCACCTTTTTCCTTCTAGTAATATTCCCACTAGATCTCCTAATAGAATCAATAAACATAAAATACCACCCACCCCAAAATTTAGAAAGTCCTTCAATTGTTTTCTCTCCTTCAGTCATTATTTCCTGAAGCAAGATAATAGATGGTTTTGAGGACTCTATTAACCTCTTTATGGCCAAATTCTTAGAGGGATTGTCTGATCCAAATTATTTTTGCAACGAAATGAAAGAAGGGATATTACAATGAAATACACATAAATATTGCTAGAAATGGATAAATACAACAATACATGATTTCTATTAATGAAATAAATGTACAGAGACTATAAAAATACAAAGTGCAAGATTCTCTAGAATGGTGGAATATTTATCTCTGAGAAGAGATGTGACAACTATGCCCATTCACAAGAAGATAAGTTAAATGAGGCACTGAAGGCCTTTTTATAATAAACATGAATGCCAAAACCCTATAAATACAAAATCCTAACCCTAGGAGATGAAGCGCAAAACGTTAGGTAGGCCCCATTGGGGTAAGTTAGTACATCAACTTCCTGGGGTCATAACTTTTGCATACGATCCTCGTTTTAGGTGTGTGATAGCCCGTTGGAAAGGTATTTTCGCGAAATACACATTATTTCATCAAAATCTAACTCTATCTACAATTTGACTATGGAAAGACAAGAAAAAATTGTTTAGTGCCCCAAAATGTCCTTGTAAGTACAGAAAGATGTACTAAAATTAAAACTTCCAAAATAAGCCAGTTGGAATAGGTGGGAAGCCACCATTATCCACCTGGATGTTGCGTAGGGATTCAGGATAGCCCTAGAAGTGCAGAACCCACAATTACAAAGAAATTTCCCCATTATAGAGAAATGTGTTGAGATGAAAACTGTCAAGATGAGACAGTTGGAATTTGGAACAGGTGGGTGGCCACCAATAGATCTAGGCCATCAGATCAAGACCATAACATGAGGAGGAGAATTGTGGAAAATATTATATCCCAATCGTTGGATCCACGTGAAGGTGAGTGTGAGTCGTAGATCTCGTGGAAGTTTGGAGATTCGACACTCCGGGAGAAACAGGTTCTTATGTTGCCAGAAGGAAAATCTCCCGAAGTCCCGAACTCTGGAGTGAATACTGATCGTTGGTCATTGGGGACACGTGTCAACAGATTTAGCAAGTGTCCAAAAGTATGAATTTGGAACAGGTGGGTGGCCACCAATAGATCTGGGTCATTGGATCAAGCCCAAAATAGGAGGAGGAGCATTGTGGAAAAGATCAGATCCCAACCATTGGATCTGAACTGAAAATTGTCAAGATGAGCAAGTTGGAATTTGGAACAGGTGGGTGGCCACCAATATTCACCTTTATCATTCCTCCCCCCTTAGGAAGAAATGGTCTCCATTGCGTTAAGTTCCTAGGGAAGAGGGGAAATCATTTGTTGAATCTAAATCTTAGTGAGCTACGTGCCTTTCTAGAGAAGTTTCACTGCTTGATCCATGGAAGGATTTCATGAACCTGTTGTTGGTGGGGTTGAATATGTTCCACCAACCTGTTGTCTCTGGTCTTGACAGGGCATTGTGTAGGAACCATCATAGGTGAATAAACAATATCTTCTTTCTCATATTCAATCTGCTTCTGTTAAATAGAAGATGTTGAGGTTGTAGTGGTTGTAGTGGCCTTTTGTGCATCCTTTGAATAGACTGTGAAGAGATTAGCTTGTGGCACTGTTTTGGTGGAACAATAATCAAAACTACCTCTAGTATCCTATAGATATGACCCCCCAGAGTAATAATGACACTATGGGTCAAGACTCATAAACAACATGATGTTTCCACATATATGGTTATCCCAAAACAACATCATAGACATAAAGAGGGGAAACATCACACACTACATCATCCTTGAAGGGTTGGATTCCATAAGACAGAAGAAACTGTTGGATAACACAGATATCTTGTCCCTGGTGAAGCCACCCGATGTTGTATGGTTGCGGATGTGGTGTTTTCGACAACCCCAACTATTTAATGACCTCATTTGATATGAGGTTCTTCTGGTTGTCGCTATCAACAATGAAATGCAACAGGGTCCCCTTCACCTACATCTGTGAATGGAAGAGGTGCTCCCCCTCTTCAGGATCTATTGGTTCTTCTGGTTGAATTGTTGTGGTCACGACAATAGTAGTGGGGTTTGTGTCAATGATCTGTCTTTTTTCATTATTTTCTGGATCAGATTCTGAATCAGGGTTCACCTCCTTGTCTTTGAACTCGGCCACAAATGACTGTTTCAAGCCTAATTCATCGATGTTGTGCTAGGGGATTTTTTGGAATTCACACCACTTCCCACTGTCATTCTTCATCTTTCCTTTACCCTTATTTTCCTATGTCCTGGACTGGTTGTTGGGAGTTTGTTGGTTTGGGTTGTCTTCATCATGCTTTGGTTGTTGAATATTTGCAGACCCGAACTCCCATTTGTTCCGATGCCTAAATTTATTCTCAACTTTGACAACATATCGATAGGCTCCCAATGATGATATGTTTAAGAAATCCATTTCGGTTTGGATGTACCTATGCAGAGCCCCACTGTATTTCAGAACTAGATGTCGCTCAAAGTCTTTGATACCTACCATGGTGCACAAGGTATGGAAAGTATTTGTGAACTCCGAAACCATTTGGCTCTTCTCTTTTCGTAGTGTGGTCCATATCATGTACTGGTATTCATAGTTATCAATAGGGTAATATGTTTCCTTGACCGCATCCACAAAAAAATCCCAAGTGGGCTCGACCCCATATATTCCATATTCCTCTGTGGAAATTTTCTTCCAGTAAGTGTCCCACAAATGTTTGACATGGGGGAGATCCATGAGGAGTGCGAAGGCGATATTTTCCCTATCATAAAAATTGTGAACAAAGAAATAACCTTCTAGTATATTTAACCATTTTTCTAAGGCATCCGCATCTATCTAACATTAAAATACGAGAATATAAAAATTAAGTTGTAACTTAAAGGGAGAATTTCCTCCAATGTGGTTGCTTGATGAATATGCACCTATTGCTATCAGAAGGAGTTGAAGGATGTCGGAAACATTCTCCATCATTTCATCCCTCTGTCGCATGAGAGCTTGCTCAAGCAATAGATTAATAGAGTCTTCTACTCTACCATTTTTCTTTTCTTCCACCATGGAGGGTTTCTTGGATGTGTGAGAGATATTTTCCTCAAGAGAGACAAGATCAAGACCCAACTGTTAGAAAAATAGGACCGCGGAGCAATAAAATAAAACAAATGCAGAAACAAAACATAGAAGACACATAATACAAGAGAGACACAGATTTACGTGGTTCACCCAGTGTGGGCTACATCCACCAGAAAAATTGCCAGGTCCTTCCTTTATTATTATCCAGCAAATGAAGGAATATAACCTACAACAAAACCCGCTGTAACCTCCTCTTCTTTCTCTCACAGCCTCCTCTCTCAGAATACAATATTCACCATCATCCATAGCCACAATACATTTCCCTCATAAAAGAGGGTTTCCTTCTAGGGCAAAAAACCCTAACATAATATCTACCATTAGATCTGCGACCTTATAATGAGCGGTCCAGATTTACAATGAAATTACAATATACTTTTACAAGGCAATTTTTGCTTCGGGGGCTTCGCCCCCGAACCCTCGCTTGCCCCCAGACCCCCCCAGAGGGGGTACCCCCCTCTGCACTCCCCCGCGTGGAAGAGTGTACGTACTTCTGGGGTGTAAATACTTCATGGGGTATAAACACAGCTGAAAGCAAGGACCTCTGAATCAGGAAGATAATCAGGCTCCACAACCAATAATCTCCCACTTGGAGACTAATCTCAACAACTCCATCGCTGATGTATATGCTGGACTCTGAACCTTATTGGACCTAGAAAATTTCTCATCTTCATCTTCATTCTTGACAACCAATTGAAATTGAGCAAGAACTCAGTTTCTCCCTGGTTATTCCCTTTGTTAACATGTCTGCAGGATTCTGGCTAGTGTGTATATTTTCCAACTTCAATTGTCCATCTTCCAAGGCATATCGTATGAAGTGGTACCTCAACTGTATATGCTTAGTCTTCGAATGGAAGGCTGAGTTATTTGCAAGGTGAATGGAACTCTGACTGTCACAGTACAACTTGTTGTTCTCCTGCTT
>JZKD02S1750415.1:13548-51242 GCA_000966675.3 Picea glauca
TGCCGAGTCGTTTTCCACTAGGTCTACCAATACTCACTTACGAGTTAAGTGTACAATACTCATTTAGTGGTTAAGTTTTGAATGGTCATTAGTTTTTTTTCTCTATCCAAACTTACCATCACACTCAAAGCCAAGCCAATAAAGTGTTTTTTCCACTTGTTTTGTCATACATATGAAAACCAAAAAAGAGGTGGCCTATAAAACAAGCAATCATGTATTTGTTCACTTTTTCACGAATTGAAAATTAAAATATTCCTTTTATTAAGCTTAAGCATCCTTATTCTATCCACATAGTCATGTGATAAGCCTCATATGTCCAAAATCCTCAGAAAATAGAAACAAGGTTTATTATAATTAATATAAATATTTTTATATTAAAATATTTATATTAATATTTAATTCATGACCTCACTTCAAATCATGGGAAAGAATCTCAATTTTTAACATTGAAAAGTCAAAGGGTGGATGGAGGGCACATATACATTTGGTGGTTGAAAGTAAACGGAGGTTAATTTTGGAAAGCGGATCAAAATTTAACAGTGGTTTTTTGTCGATATTCATTGAAAAAAAAATAGACATGGTTTTCAAAACCACCGGAAGCAAGCAATAAATGGTTTTTCAAAACCATGGGCATTAATTAATTCTGATAAAAAATATTTGGGAATTAATTTTATTCAAATATATTATTCTCAAATGTTTGAGGAGAATATGGAAAAATTAAATTAGATTTGAAAGAGTACAAGTGACATTTCAAAGAGAATATAGCAAAGGAAGGAGCTGAAGCATCAAAGGAATCGAAAGTTAGATCATAAAATGTTTTTCCGTTAATCATTGTAGTCGATTCTCATACCAAAACTGTCATTTGTAATCATTATAATCAGTTTTAGAAGCTGACACGTTTTAGTTCAGCTATTGTAATCATTGTCTAACTAAAGGAACTTGAATTCTATAAGTATTAGAAGTTCCAAATGTATTAATGTTGGCAGAAGTGCAAGGGCACAATTCTAGTTGTTCTGAACTCAAATGTAATTTTCTGAAGCTAAATAGAATAGATATGCACAAGTCTTTGAAGTCTCTATGAAAATATTCTAATGGTGGTGATATGAGTTTTTTCATCTCTCTTTGTATGTATTTCCTGTGTTTCTAATTCCATTAGCATTGTCTTCTGTTTAAATTGGATAGTTTAAAGGCCCAAAATTTATCCTATGATGCTCTTGGAATAAGAAATTTTAACTTTGTAAGTTTCTTCATAACTAATTCAGAATTCATTTCACTAATGCTCTGATGCAGTTAATTGTTTTCTCCTTTCTTCTTACACTTTGCAAATTACAAATTATAACTCAGATTCATCACCTCGTTTAGCCTTTATCCTCTGGAGAGTCCTACTAACCAGTCATTGTTCTTATTCTTTTTCAGAAATTCGACTCCATAGCCCTGAGTGTCCTCCCCCTTCCTTTCTAGCAAATTTATAAAACCCCCACCAAAAAAAACTAAATCTAGCCATTAATTTCCAAAGAAACACCAAGTGACATGAAAGATCCCTCTCTAAGCTGAGCAGACTAGTACCCACCTCTAAAGTTGGTTTGTAGGTTACCTCTATCGTTTGTTTTATCAGTTGAACAAATTTACAGAGTGTTAACATTCTGGCACCGTTGTGAGGGAGCGAAGGTGAAATATTCTCTCAGAGAAACGACAAAGTTCAGATCTGAGTATTGATGGTGAAAAGTATTCAGACATAGAAAGGCTATACATCATTCACCTGGGGACTCAAGAATCTAGAATCAAAATTTCCATGATGACTCCACTATACAAAGACTCGGTAGCCTGAAGATTTTATTGGTGACTCCAATCAAACTTCAAATGTGATTCAGAGACTCCACTGGAGGACGAGATCCATTGACAGAGCTATGAAAGGACATCATGGGAGAAAACAAGTACCTAAATTTGATATTTTTTGAATACATAATATTTTTTGTTACTAAGTACCTTTTGTCCTTTCCTAAACATGCTAAAAAAAAAATTCTTAAACTACTACATTCAAATGATGATCATGAAAATATTGCAATTGTATATCCTTCTCCTAAAGTTGCACATATATCTCGTGAGTGTATCACTGATTTTGATCAAAATCTTACATATGAGCCATGTGATTACCATAGCCAAGTTGATGAGCCTCATGAAACCAAAGTTGATGTCTCACCTCTTGTACTTGATCCAACACCCTCCAAGATTCAACATAGATACAATCCTTTAAAATTACCTCACATCCTTCATGATTTTCCTCCAAAGCACTACAAGTTTCTACTTTTGTTTGATGGAGAAACTAATGCCATCACAGCTGAAAAACACATCCAAGATTTTGAACATTTTATATATTTGTTTGAGATTGATCATGATGATGTTTGTATGAGGGTCTTCTCTCAATACTTGAAAGGGGGTACCAAATATTGGATTAAACATTTGCAGCCAGAGACAATTAGCTCATGGGAGGAATTGAAGAATGTATTTTTGAATTTTTGGGGAAAGAACAAATCTTTGGATCTACAACTTACAGAGTTCTATGCCTTAAAAAGGAAGAGAAATAAAACTATTTCTACATTCAGTAGAAGGTTTTCCAGTATTTATTACAATTTTCCCAAAGAAATTCAACCCACTAAAGTTGCTGCCATGCTTAATTATACAACAACTCTTCATCTAGATTTGTCTTTCCTCCTGATAGAAAGAAGACCTAAGTCCTTATAGCAAATTTTTTATGATGCTCAGGAGATTCAACATAATATCCAAACATGTAAACAGATTCGAAACAAGGAGTTGGATTCTAAAGAACATGATAGTGAATATGAACAAAAAACAGATGATTTGAATCTTGAGCAAAGAGTTAATAATATCATAGGCCCTCTTGAAGTTTTTGCTAATGATTTTACAAAGGATTGTATTCCACTTATTGAAAGAGAAGGCGCTAATTTAGCTTATGATCCATCCCATGATAAGCATGGGGATGATTGTTTTAGGTATTCATTTCTAGATAGTCGAGAAGATAAATTTGCAAATCATCTTGTTGAAGAATATGTTGATGTTCCAAGCTTTTCCTTGTTAGATGACATTGCAGATGTTGTTGATTTTCCTATATATGATGAACATGATGATGATTATGATGTTGACTTCCTAGAACAACCAGTTTCATGTTCTCTATCAGAAAATGTTCATTTTTAGCAATGTAATGACAACAATCATCCTACAAATCACAGTTACAAAGAAGAAAGTATTGAATCAATTGAAAGAAATTATTTACCTTTATGTTTTTTTTTTCATTTAAATTGTTGAAATAAAATTCTAAGATCATCACTGAAGAAAATGAATGTGTGTTGACACCAAATCACATTGATTCACTCGAACAAATTGAAAAGAAATTGCAACAATATTCTCATCTGTTTGATGACCCTGTTACTTTTTATATAGAAAGTCAAATTACAGCCATTGGTCGAAGATGAATCCGAAAATGAGTGTATTTAGTGATTCAAAGAAATTGAAAAATGTGCATATGACAACAGTGAAGAAAATGAAGAAGGTTTTGAATCAGGTGAAAGAACCTTGCCATTGTGTTTTTCTTCTTTCAAATTGCTGAAGAAAAATGTTTATAATGTTTCAAATCATAAATCCTTCAAGAATGATGTTGAATATCAATAAAGAAGTGGAATTGCAAATGAAAACTATCTTCCATTATGTTCTTCTTCCTTTTAATTGTTGAAAGTAAATCATGAGATAACAGAGGAAGCGGGGAAGTCTGACTGCATTCATAGTGACAGTGTTTTACATGAGAAAATTACAACCTTCTCATACATTTAATGACGTGTTTTTTATTACATAGAAGGTTATTTTAGTTCATATTTGCAGTCTGTGCTCAACTAACAGATTGGAAATAAAGATGATGGTCAACCAACGTCAATGTTAGATATGGATTGCTTTCCATCGAGGGCTTCATTTCAGCCAGCACTGTCTTCTAATTCAAAAGGTTGTTATTTCCAGCAACCTCAATATATTTTTCAGCCTCTTGGTGGAAATCAACAGGTTAACTCACATGAAAAAAGGAATGCAGTGGAAGGGGTGAAACATGATTGTTGTTTTGTGCATGTTTTAGAGGATCCATTTGCAATTTTTTTGGAGGCAGTAAACAGTCCCAATGTTTTTAATTTTTTGAGATTTGAATTTATAGGTAAATTCTTGAATGAAATATCAGTTAACAGGATTTGGAGCAAGCATGTGCAAAGAAAACAAACAATGGATAAAATTCTTGCATGGTTGCATTAGCATTATGATTTCACTTGATTAGTAGTTCATTTCAACAATTAGGGTAAGTAGGTGTGAATAAGCTTGTTAGTCAATCAATTTCAGTTTGGATTTCCAATAGTGTGTACAGTCATATTTTAGCGGTGTATTTAGTGTTCAGTCTCCAGTTGAGAGAAGTGTGCAGAATTTGGTTTTCAACGGAAACTGGTGACAGGTCGAAGCAGGCTACACACACCTATTGTGGGAGCAGCCCAATGGATCAGGCACCGGGTCTACGAGTTCTTTTCTACCATACTAGGAGGATAGCATCCCCATTGGATCCAATGTTATGACATGCTAATTTTCATTAATTTTTCCAAAGCATATTGTCCTTGTGCTATCTTTCCACTCAGATTTTAAAACTTTTTCACTAGCTCCATCAAGCTCCCATCACCTAAATCCTTCACTCGACTGATCATCCAAAACAATCATGTTCTCCATAAGTAAAAAATTGGAAAATATCTCAAACCTATATCTATCCTTAATGCTTATCTAAATCCCCCAGTTCTATCACTTCATTCATTTTTACCCTTATTATCATATTCACGTTGAAAATTAAAAATATTCATTTTATTGAGCTTAAGAACCCTTATCCTATCCACAAAGTCATGTGATAAGCCTCATATGCCCAAAGTCCTTAGAAAATGGAAAAAGGGTTTATTATTATTAATATAAATATTTTTATATTAAAATATTTATATTAATATTTAATCCAATATTTAATTCATGACCTCACCTCAAATCATGGGCACGAATCTCAATTTTTTACATTGAAAAATCAAAGGGTGGATGGAGGGCGCATATACATTTAGGTGGTTGAAAATAAAACAGAGGTTAATTTACGTGTGGCATATGATGATAGTTTTCCACGAATGCATTTCAAAACAAATCATGGAGTTTCCAATGCCATAAAAAAATTCTTCCTGCCAGTGGAAAATTTTCACAAAGGTGAAAATTAAATTTTATGGTAGTGTTATAGGATAAATTAGTAAATGCAGAAATAAACTAATCTCCCTAGATCCACCTGGATCTAGAACAAAATAGGACAGGACATGACACTTTCCCTAAGTTACAATCATTGATCTAAGTGTCAAAGAAGGAATTGATGACTTACCTTTGAGATCACTTCCTTATATCTTTGTTATCCCCGCTTCGCTCCGGTGCTCTTGTGAAACCAGATCTTCAATGACACAAAGCAACCAAAGTAAAAGAAACTATGATAGATTCAATAAAATCTTAAACATGTGACCAAGGAGTCATGTAATAAAATGAGAATAATTTTATGGGAAAGAAACATGCCATTGTATTATATTGAATAAAAGTGGAAGATACAACCGAAATGCCTTGATGTCACAAGTTCCCTTTTAGTGGTCCTTCGTTCCAACACACATACAATTGTTTCGATATTTGCATGAAGATGATCTTCAAAATCTTGATGGGAAAATGTAGACCTCAAGTATCAACTGAAATAATATTTTTCACATAATCTCCAGCCTATTCTTCTAACAATCCTTTGCACAACATTACTTAATTGTGCTTAACATTTTCCATGAGAAGACCATTATTATATAGGAAAAGCTAAAGTGGTTAAAAGGATGAGGATGATCCCACCAGATCAGAGAAGTCAATAGGATTGTAACCATACGAATGCCACCTCACATTCCAGAAGATTCCCCTTCTAGAAACTTCTTGAACCTCTTTCCTCTTTTGGCTTTCAAACGTCGTTGCATCCTACCTATATAACAGCCTGTGGAAATCTCGCAGGCCAGCTATAGAGCAGCCTGCAAAAATCATGGATTTTTGCACTGTACACTATGGGTAGCCTGCAATGTCCTTCTAAAAAGTAGTCTTGCAGGGGAGGAAAGAAGTCACTTTTCTCAGGAAAAAGATGATTTTGAGGGCCTGATTACATGCTTGTAAAGTCATCATCAGAGTGACCAAAATAATGTGTAACAGGTAGAGAAATAAAGGTTTTTGAATGGGAAAATGTACGTGGACTAAAGATTTGGATAATTGTTTATCCAAAGTTTTTATAGAAGAAAAATAAGAGGATTACAAATATTTTACCAAATATGGTAACCAAGACATGGTTTTCAAAACCATGGGAAACAAACTAGTAAATAGTTTTTACAGTGAAAGGGTAAATATTTATTGAGCAAAACAAGACATGGTTTTTAAAACCATGAGAAGAAAACAATAAATGGTTTTTCAAAACCACGGGCATGAATTAAAATATGGAAATTTAATTCTACAGGATAAAAAATATTTGGGAATTATTTTTATTCAAATATATTATTCCCAAATGTTTAATGAGAATATTGATAAATGAAATTAAATTTGAAAGAGTACCAGTGACATTTCAAAGAGAATGTAGAAAAGGAAGGAGCTGAAGCATCAAAGGAATCGACAACTAGATCATAAAACATTTTCATGTTAATCATTGTAGTCGGTTCTCATACCAAAACTGTCATTTGTAATCATTATAATCAGTTTTAGAAGCTAAAACATTTCATTTCAGCTATTGTAATCAGTTTCTAACTAAAGGAACTTGAATTGTATAAGTATTAGAAGTTCCAAATGTATTAATGTTGGTAGAAGTGCAAGGGTACAATTCTAGTTGTTCTGAACTCAATTGTAATTTTCTGAAGCTGAATAGAATACATATGCATAAGTCTCTGAAGTCTCCATGAAAATATTCTAATGGTGATGATATGAGTTTTGTCTTCTCTCTTTGTATGTATTTCCTATGTTTTTGATTCCATTAGCATTGTCTTCTGTTTAAATTGGATAGTTTAAAGGCCGAGAATTCATCTTATGATTCTCTTGGGTTAAGCAATTTAAACTATGTAAGTTTCTTCATAACTAATTCAGAATTTATTTCACTAATGCTCTGATGAATTTACTTGTTTTCTCATTTCTTATTACACTCTACAAATTAAAAATTATAACTCAGATTCATCGCCTCATTTAGCCTTTATCCTCTAGAGAGTTATATTGGCCAGATAGTGTTCCTATTATTTTTCATAAATTTGACACCATAGCCCTAAGTGTCCTCCCCCTTCCTTGCCAACAAATTTATAAAAACCCCCAAAAAACAAACTAAACCTAGCCATTGATTTCCAAAGAAACACCAAGTGACATGAGAGAGCCCTCTTTGAGTTGAGAAGGCTAGTACCCACCTCTAAAGTTGGTTTGTAGGTTACCTCCATCGTTTGTTTCATCAGTCGAACAAATTTACAGAGTGCTAACAGGCATGTAGGAGTGAAAATGAATAGTTGGGAGCAGGTTGAACACCATCGCTTGACAGGATCACTTAAGAGATAATTGAACAATGCATCCATACAACTAAGGATATCCTGGCAGTGACGTTGGTTGGCCATGTCATGTCTCATTTCGAAGATGAGCTGCAGATGTTCTTCCGAGAACCTGTGAGTATTGGGCATATCTGGATTAGAGGCTGGAACAATTTGAGGCTCATTAACAAATTGCATTGCCATCATATTTTTTTCCTCAAGCCATGTTGGAGGTGTCTCTTCCTCAACCGAATAGCCTACCATTTCTATGACAGGGTTGGCACTTTGAGGCAATTGTCTAGAATTGCACAGGGGTTTTTAAGATCCGAAGTAGTGCATAGGAGAGAGCCTGGTGAGGCTCAAGGGGGGAACCAGAGGAATATCTTCCTCAACATAAGTAATGTCATTGTCTTCATCAAGTCGATTTTGATCAAATAGGGGAGGACTAGCAGGTCTTATGGATGGTATGGGTGGTGGAGAAAGGGCCAAAAAGGGACCAGGTTGACGATGTTACGCCGAAAAATTTTAATATGTCAACCTGCACTTCGGCTTTCTTCGTTAGAGACGAGGATAAGAATGAAAGCTAGGAGAGGAGTGGGAAACAAAATGGAGAAAAACAAGAAGAAAAGTGGGAAACAAAATGCCATTCTAGAATGAAATATGAGTAGCCATACCTTACCTCCATAAAAGAAACTGAAGTGATAGGGAAAGGCTCCTTAAAGACCAAAATGATGGTGCTTAGCTTTCGCATACCTTCCCTGTGAAACCTCAGTCGTTGTTGTGTGTGCTCCATTAAAATCCCCTTCGTGTGCAAGTGCACTACCAACTTTTTTGAATGAATGCTACACATATTGAGTTGACATGGAGAAAGGTTGGCGGCAATGGGTGTTAACAACACCAGGCGCATGTGTTCCAAGTGTGCCATGTGTGCGAAGTGTCACTCCATCCAGGGGAGAGAAATCTTTGAGTGCAATTTCCCTACAATGAAACATCAATTGTGAAGTAGGGTGATGTTGACCATCAATTAGGATGTCCTTTTCTTGAGAAGTTACTTCTTCATTAGCCAGTTTGTCAACAACCTTGTTTTATTCTCGTAGCACATGAGAGGGGATAAGGGTGAGAGAGGGACGTAGAAGAGCTCGCAAGATGTTAAGAAGGTCAACAAGGTGCCAACTTGGGGAGACTTTCTCAGGCTCAGTCTCAATAATGACTTTGGTGGCAAGCAAGATAATTTCTTTAGATTCTCCTTCAATAATTAAGCAATTAAAATTTAGATTAGAGGCTAATTTTATCCCTGTTATGAGACCCTAGATCTCTTCTGAGTTGTTGGAGTCATGACCCAGATGTCCAACTAATATGTACTTGATTTGTCCTATTATGTCCATGAGAACTACACCAAATCCTATAAGTTCAAGATTTCCCTTCGAAGTACCATCAAAGTTCAGTTTGAAGAAGCCAGGAGGGGGGAATTTCCAAATGGAGGTGTTATGGGAAGGGGAGCTAGGAGAGGGGTTCGGATTGAGTGGATTGATGTGTAAGTTTAAATTCCATGAAGAAATGATGAGATATTCTTAGGGTTCACTTATAGGGAGGTCTTTCTGGGTCCAAATCTAGGCATAGACAGTTTCATGTATGTTTCCAAAGATATTTGACCAGATGTTGGAAGGGGCAGAATATTGGGAGCAAAAGATACACATGTTTCATTCTTTTTGGAGCTTCCAGAAAATGAGGCCTGGTAGGAGATGCCAAATCCTATTTAAGATGGATATTTTGTAAGCCTATGTTCCCCAATCCTTTATGGTGTTTATAATGTTGTCCCTTGCTCTATTGGTTTTCCTCATAATCTGATAGGCCTGCTCTCAGATCTCGACGTAGCTGGAGAATTGGTTGAAGATGTGCTCTATTGATTCTTCCTGTTGCTGACAGAGGTGAAAAATCAATGGACCAATGAAGCCTCGTTATCTGAGATTGACCCAAGTAAGTATTTGATTTTGTACCATGAGCCATAGGAAAGTAGAGACTTTCAGCCATAACTTAGATCGCCATATGATGTGTTAGATATGCTCTTTCAGTTGGTTATGAAATTTCTCCTGAGGGAATTAGGCCTCTTTTATTGTGAACGTACTTGAGGGGGAATGACCCCAACAAAGAATATCCAGTCCCTCCCTGATATAAATTTTCCTTTGGGATGCAATCGTATGCCATGGTTTGAAGTCACAATATGCAGGAGTATTGAGGTCATGAGGAATCATTTTCCAGCTCCACTAGGGGGGATGATGTGAGACATTTAACCAAAGGTCAACAATTTTGAGGTTCTTCAATTGTTGTATATGGTTTTGTATGGGGCGAAAGCTATCCAATGATTGTATTAGAGGTAATTATTTTGATGAGTCCATTCAAAACAGAGCATTCTAATCATTTTGTATTTCCCAGAATGTACGAATCTGTATGAGAGGTCGATTCCTCTAGGATGCATTCTAAATATTAGATCCTTGGATTGTTTGTTAGTCTGAATAAGTTGTTCCTTTGGGATATGTGGGGCATATTTTTTATTCCATAGTTTATCCCATAGTTCAGTTCAATATTTGAGCCAACGCCACCAATTGTTTTCTCCCATGATGATGTCCAGTCGTCGAGGGTCCCTGAGGCCAAGTCCCCCCATGGAGTTTGGCTTGCAATTTTTTTCCCAGCTGACAAAGGCCCATTTTTTTCTTGGATCACGACCATGCCAAAGGAAATTCCTATGTAGATTTCTCATTGTTTTAATAAAAATTTGCAAGGTTTCCAGAGCTGAGAAGAGATAAGCAAGGATAGCTTGAAGCACTGATTTGATGAGAACTAGTCTGGTGGAAATATTGAGGGGCATGAAGGTCTAGGTGCTTAAGCGCTTGGAAAAGGAATGGATTAGGGTGTCCCATGATATGTTCTGTGCAAACGAATCAAATAAGGGAATGATTGGGTAGTTGGATGGAAGGGAGCTCCTTGGAATGCCCAGAAGGTGAGATATGTGACATTGAACTGTAGGGGGGGTGTTGAAAAAGAAGAGATGGGATTTTTCCAAGTTAAAATTTGTGCTAGAGGCTTCACTAAAGTCTGAGAGGATGGATTTGAGATTGTTGGCTTCCTGTGTGGTAGGATTTTTCATTAACATAGTATCGTCCAAAAATTGGCTATGAGAGGAAGCGTGTTGCATGTCGTGTAAAGGAAGACCTTAGAGGGAACCTTTTGTTATAAAAGTTTGTATATAACGTCCAAAACCATCTTCCATGATGACAAAAAGAAATGGGGGAACAGGGTCCCCTTAATGAATGCCATGGGAGGGAGAAAAAGGTTGGGAAGGAAATCCATTAACCAAGATAGAGAAGAAAGTAAAGGATGTGAGTTTCATTATCCAAAGGATCCAATCCCTGCTAATCCCAAAAGATGAAATAAGAGAGTGCATATAATTCCAAATGAGTCGATCAAAATCTTTGGATATATCAATCTTGATAAGCATACCTGGGGTGTGAGTGGACTTGAGCAAGTGGATCACTTCATGGACCAATATAACACTATCCATGATTTGACGCCCTTCAATGAAACCTGATTGCTCCTTGGAGATGATGAAAGGAAGGATGGGTTTAAGTGGAAGAGCGATGAATTTGGTGATGATATTGTAGATGACATTGCAAATTGCAATGGGCCTGAATTTCTTTGGGTTGGTAATTCATTCTTCCTTTGGGATTAGAGTGAGAAAATTAGCATTGAGGGTCAAAATCACTTGTCTCAAAGTTTTGGATTCCTCCACTAGTTTCCATACCTCTTCTCTTATCATCAGCCAACAAAAGTGTAAGAAGTATGTAGTGAATCCAACTGGTAATGGGGCCTTTCCCAAGGGAATTTCTTTGACTTTCAGATCCACCTCTTCCTGCTTGATTGGTCTCATTAGTTCTTAATTTTTCTCATGTGTAATAAGGGTTGGAATGTGTTGGGTTAATCTATTTATAGTTGGCGTTCAATCAATGGGAGGTTCAGATAGAAGCTCTTTATATTAGTTTACCAGCTCTATTTCTAATCCCCCATGGTCTAGAATTTTGTTGCATTGTGCATCTTCAAGCTTTGTGATGCGGTTTGTGTATTGTTTGTGTACCATGGAGCGATGAAAGAATTTTTTGTTTCTTTGCCCTTCCTTGATCCATTACACTCTGGATTTCTACTTTCAAAGGATTTCCTCCAGCTTGTGTCTTTCCTAGATTTTTTGTTTAAGCAGATCCTCCTCCTTTCTCAAAGCATCAGAGTGGCCCAACAAAATTGATTCATGTTGAATTTATTCTAGGTGATGCTCCAAATCCATCTGCGCCTCAAAGATATTTTCAAAGACATTATTATTCCAGTATCGGATTTGTTGCATGGATTTTTTTAGTCTTTGTTAGATTTTGTACATTCTTGAACCATGTGATATTTCTTCATTTTCCCACCAGGATCGGGAGAGCTCTAGGAAATCGGGATGGGTTAACCAATTTTTTTTGAATCAAAATGGTTTAAATTTGGGTGTAGGTATCATATCAATCCACAATTGTACTGGCCAATTATCTTAACCTGATTTTGGGAGGATGTTTCCTTCAATCGAGGGTCCCTCTAGCATCATGGTTCCAGAGATGAGAAAACGATCAAGTTTGCAGCCAATTTGTTGGGATCCAGAACGCTTATTGGACCAAGTGAAAGAGCCATTCTTGGATTCAATGTCAATCAAATTGAGATGATCAATGAGGTCCCGAAACTTACCACTATCCTGTTCCAACCGCCTCGAGCCTCCCTTTTTTTCTTCTAGAGTGAGAATGATATTAAAATATCCTCCAAGAATCCATCGCTTTTGTCAAGTATCAATCCCCCTAAATAGCAAATATTGTTCATGAATAGGTCTTTCTCCTGATTATTTTTTGGTCCATATGCATTTGTGAGCACACCCTCCTTGCTGGACCCAATGGCTCGATAGTGTGTTGATAGTGTGCTAGCGATAGAGAAGGGTTGATCAAAAAAAACTGAGGCAAAGTTCTAGAGAATTGTTAGTCCCTCTACTACACCTTTTGATTCACTGTAGATGAAATTGCAGTTCCTCCAACATCTCCTGAACACTTCTTCTGCAACTTCTCCTTCACATTTTTTTTGTTGTGGTAAAATAATATATGTATCCTTTCCATAATGTTGTTACGAAGAATCCTTTGTTTGGATATTCCATTTAGACCTCTTATATTCCATGTGATGATCTTCATCATGAGGAGTTGGGTGGGGGAGAGAAGAATCCCTTGGTGAGACATTGGATCTGCCCTGAGTTAATTATAAAGTTCCCTACCTCTTTAATCAGTTGTTGCACTGATTTGCATCCCTGTCTTTTACCCTCTTTAGGAATCTATCTAGGGTCTGGATCTGGATCTGAGCTTATGCCTAGTCTAAAGGTGTCTCATGCTGTGGAATATATGAAGACCTTGTGTACTTTTTGGAGCTACTCAATTGGTATAGATTGCAGTTATTTCTTGTTGAAGGAATCCTCCAACTTTTCTAGATCTATGTCGACTAGTTCTCGTTCATCCATATGCATTATAGTGTCACCCCCTTCGTATGAGTCTTTTCTTGGATCCAACTGGGATAGGGAACCGTGTGTGATGATTTTCTCTAGGACTAGACCTAGGGATTGTTTTGCCTTTCCTTTATCTTTGCGAGGATCTTCTTGTTTATGGGGATTTTCCACTTCCTCTGCATTTGGTAGATTCCTTAGGGTGTCAAAATAGTTGCTTGTGGGAATCTTCTTTCCCCCTCCCTTGCTGAATTTTTTTTATCTTTTTTCCTGTGACCCATTACTTGTGTGAAGCACTCTTTTGATTTTTCCTCCACTATTGGTCATGTTGGGGCATTGAGTGGGAAATCTTGGAAGAGGTGTCCGTGCTCATGACATTTCTGAAAACAGAAAGGAATGTGTTTGTAATCTATAGTTTGGATCCAGTATTCATCCTAATACTCTATGGTGACCGATCTTGACAAAGCTTTGGAAATGTTCATATACACACATATTCGGGAATATGATGTATATCTCCTCTGCTTGGTTTCCTCTGAGGATTTTACATATCGTCCTAGTGTATTGCCAATATCCATTAGGATTTCTTCAATCTAGAACTCCTGGGGTAGGGAGTAGAGACGGATCCAGACTGAAACAAAAGCAAAGTATTATTTTTCTCGGCAGAAACGGTCGATCCAAAGTATGAGATATTGTCCCGTTGAGTTGAAGAAATATGGGTCGTTTTCAAAGACCCAATCCTTGTCTTCAAGATTGTATAAAATTATCGTGAAAAAGCCTTTCAAACTGAGTTAGAGTTTGTAGCCCCCTTTCAGGTTCCATCATGTTTTGATCTATCACATGAGGTATCTTTCAGAGGGCCATAACCGTAAAAAAATTTCAATCAGGGCATGGTCCTTCATGAACTGGGTGTATTCTCCAACTCTAGTAGAATTGATAACATATCTTCATGCTTTAGTTTCGTGGGGGATGCATTTCCCTAGCTCCCAGTTGCAAGATTCCTTTAGATGAGACGGTTATGTTTCCACCTCCATATCTTTTTCGGAGCTCTGCTTATCTTGCAAGAATCACTCACGAAGGTGAGGCAGTGGCTCAAATGGCTGCCGTCGCTCCGATTCCTTCTTTCTCATTTGCTGCTACCTTTCGATATGAGGGGGTTTACACCCCCCTCTGGATCCATGCTGCATGGTCAAGCACACAGTTTGTGTTATTGTATGTGCCGCTTTGCAAGGAGAAAACCTAGTTGTAGCAGGGTTAGAAGCATGCAATCCTTCAAACACTAGCTCTTCATTGTTCGCCCCACTTCCTTTAGAGCCAATAAAGTGTAAGTTTCCTCTATGATTTTCAATTTGGCAGAGTAATGAAAAAGTTAAAATATTGAAGAATAAAACTATCTAAAAAGAAATTAAATGATTGAAAACAAGATCAAATTCCAACACGGCTCATGTTGTCATGTTGCCCAGAACAACCTAAATTAATGTGCAATCTTATTTTATATATAAATTAATATGCATTCTTATTTTTTATAATATAAACTCTAAGAAGCCACATTTTACGACTAGATTGGCCCTATATTATAGGCTTCCGAGAGCGAGCAAGCGATGTTAATTAGTGTTCATTCTTGAGAGAGAGGAAACGAAAAGTTAAATTATAAGAGAGTAGAGCCCCAAAGAAGTTAAAATATTGGAGACCTTATCAAACGCAGGCGAAAAGGAAAAGTTAAAATATTAGAGAACATAGAAAGTGTGAAATTGAAGTAAAACAATTTTTTTCCTCTCAACCTCTGTGCTCCAGGATGCTCAGGTACAGTTCACATCACCTCATTAACAGAGCAGGACTGAAAAGCAAAGCCCTACCGTAATCGGTTTAAAGCAGCTATGGAAAACAAAACCCCGCTGTATTCAGTTATTTAAACGAGAAAATAATTATATGTGATGAATGTAATCATTTATTTAAACCAGAAAAACATTTACTTTGACGAAATTACTCGAGTGACGTATGCATTTTCATGTGGCAATTTCTACTTCTCAATGTTGTGTGGAGTGGAGTGACTTTTCCAAGCAACATTCAAAATGAGGTGAGTATATCCCCTTTCATTCGAATTTTTATGTTTAAATCCTTTACTTCTTTCGCATGTTTTTTGTGTCGTCTTTAGAGGCATGAACCCTAACTACTAGAATGTGGGAATGAATAATTTTTATATTTGTGATCATATTAAAGGTTGTTGTGTCGTTATCAGTTTGGTCATTGTGGTAGAAGGTATAGGGGAAGACAGTATATTTAAGCTGTCATATGTTTGCAGGGTTTTATGCGGAATTAAGGATTAGACTCAATATTTTTGGTGTTCTTTGGAACATAGGGAAATGTTAACTTGAATCTAATGTTCACTAGTAATGAAAAGACTTTCAATGAAAACAAAATATGGGAAGATAAAAACATAGTAGTCTCCCAACTATATAGTTTATCAAGCATATTGGATGACCAATTCATGATGTATAAAATCTTAAGTATTTCATTTAAGTTTTCAAATAAAGCTCCCAACCATATAGTTTATCAAGCATATGACCAATTCATGATGTATAAAATCTTAAGTATTTCATTTAAGTTTTCAAATAAAGCTCTCTAATGGAATCTTTATGATGGATCTGTGCAAAACTGGAAAATTTTGAGGGAATGGAAAAAACATTTGTAGTTTCCTTAAATTAAAAGAGATTTAGAGTTTGTTTATATATATGTAAAAAGTTTGTTTCTATATTTTAAGAGGTTGTTAGATCTACTTGAATATGAAAATATATTTCCAATTAGTAAGTAGACTCCTATCTTGATATATGGTTGAGATATTCTCTTATCTTAACTAACTAGTGTGTTAAGATAATATTTCAAACTTTAATTTAAAATTTAAAATATAATATGTCTATGTTAAATCAATGTTTATATATTTATATGTGTACAATTATTTGTTAAATATAATACTCAATAAAGTTTTTGGTTATGAAATGATGTCTACTCTTACATTTCTCTATTTTCTATATGGTAATCCTTATCAAACAAAATAGATGTATTTACAGAACCCGTGAGCAGAGCTCACCACTTGATTGTTTATTAATGTAAATCAATTACATATATATAGCACAAGATGCATGAAACATACTTGAACAGATCTCCTATAAATGTGGATCTGAAACTAATGCAAACYTAAACATGAAAGACAYACAACAACTTAGTTACGTAAATCTTAACTAAGCATCTTAATTTCTACATTATTCCAACACTCCCCCTTAATGGAGAAATGGATTTTCTACCAAACATAACAGAGCARAACATAACATGCTTGTTGGTCTCAGTCTCAGCTAGGCTTACAAATTAACAATTTCATCTTGACCTTTCTTGATCTTAGATAGTGATGTAGATGGAGCTTCTTCCTTGGCTTGCTACTCCATATATGTTTCATCTTGACTCTATTATGTTTCATAGCCCTTTTTACTTTGTTTCTCAGCATTTTGGAATTTGACTTCTAATTATTGTTCTTTGTCCTCAACACTTCTGTGTTTTCTTAAGAACATTTGTCTTTAATGTTCGCAAATGCTTCCAACTCCACATAAATATATTGCTCCCATTTCTAGATACAATCAACAATGTCCTGTTCAACGAACTCTTGCAACATTAGCTCATAGTAATACTTTATTTCTTCAGGACTCCACTTTATAAAAACTTACTCAATTTCTATATCTATAATGCAGTATTCTTCGTCTTCAATGTCCATACAGTCCTCATCATAATATAATGTTTCTTTGTATTTATCATAATATGGCTTTTGAAGCCATTCCTCAATAAACTCTAATTCTTCATCAAACTTATCTGGCACTTCACCTAAGTGCTTCACATCACATTCTTCCTTAGTAAATCCTGCACACTCAAAAACATTCATTAGAGTATCAATACAATTTTTGCTCATTTCATTCTGCCATTACACCAAAACCTGCAGGTGTTAGTAAACTTCCAAATCACCAACATCACCTTGAGTGGGCTATTAGTCTCATGTTCCCAGCGTGGCGGTTAGTCCACRAGAGGTGCGGTGATTAGTCCAACACCCCCCCCTCCAACGTAACTCGAGGGAATTGAACCTGGGACAAGGCTCTAATACCATATCAAACAAAATAGATGTATTTACAATCCAGGATAGCTCTCGTTTTCTGTCCTCCAAGCGACTACGATTCCTCGTGTGTATCACTCCACTGCTAATTTGTTGCCAGATGGTCGTGTATTGGTTTCTAGGAGTAATGCTCATCAGTTCTATACTTTCACGCAGACACCTTGAGACCAGCAAATTTGGCTGGCGTCTCCTCTGGAATCTGAAGCAGACAGCGATCTAATTTGAAGCAAATTCGCAGGATAGTGATCAACCTCTTCTTCAAGACTCTCCACTCAGGTTCCTCCACACTTCTCACCTCGCAGCAACAACATGCAACAATACTTGGCTCAACACATATCACCAGGGATGCTCCTCCAGCCTCCCCACTCCTTCATGATCCATTCAACAATCTCACCAAATGAGCACCAGCAAATAGATTGAGGGATGCTTCTCATGACCTTATGTTGTAAGAGTGATCTAGAACTAGCAAGGACGCTCCCCCTTACTGTATAGATGAAGCAATACAAGCAAGGACGCTCCCCCAGCTCTTTGCCCTCTTTGAATAAAGGAGCTTTCAAAATCTCCACACAATGTAAATCCCTCCACTAACTTGGCTGGTGAATGTAAAATCCTTCTTACACACAATTTTGTGCATGCTTCTCTGAAGCGATCTCTCCTCAGTGATCCTCCAGCAACGTCCACGCTCTCCTCTAGCAGCGTCCTTGAACACAACTCGCAGTGGCGGCTTCTCATTCTTCATGTCAATACATAACTTCTCCAACACGCAGCTTCCACAGACCTTGGCAACAGCCAGCAACTCGCTCTCAGGATCCTGGGCACTCCTGTGAGGGAGTTGGCTCAAGCCCTTCATGCTTTGATACCATATCAAACAAAATAGATGTATTTACAGAACCCGTGAGCAGAGCTCACCACTTGACTGTTTATTAATGTAAATCAATTACATATATATAGCACAAGGTGCATGAAACAGACTTGAACAGATCTCCTATAAATGTGGATATGAAACTAATGCAAACCTAAATATGAAAGACACACAACAACTTAGTTACGTAAATCTTAACTAAACATCATAATTTCTACATTATTCCAACAATCTTGTCATCTTACATTTCTCTATATGGTAATCCTGTCATTTCTGCCTTGTAATAGGTGGCTGTATGGCATTTCTGCCTTTGTAATCCGCTGTAATTATGTAAAATTAGGTCAGATAAGAATAAATTGGAATAAATTGTTTTTTGAAATGTTGCTGTGGGTTGTCTATAACATTGTGACGTTTTTTTAATGAGATCCACGTTTTTTGCTGCAAATGGTGCCATTTGCATCAAATGCTTGTAAAGCCTCTAAAGAGTAAAGCCGTTGGTTAATGTGAGGAGTCGCGTGCGTGCTGTCTAAAGGATCCGCTATATCAATTTGGCGTTGTCAGAGGGAGCCGCTAGCAAGAGGACGAATAGCTGAGAAATTGAGTTACCATTTGTGAAAGTGCCTCTTTCGATTTGGTTGGGAAGAAGAAGCTGTTTGGTGGTGCTCATGGCAGTCCGGAGATCGCTTCACAAGGCCGGTGATCGTTGATTTTCGGAGCTGTGATGGCCATGATGGCCAGTTGGTACGATGTGCCCAAGGTTGAGAGAAATGTTGCCCTTCCGGGTCTGATAAGTACGATGAAACTTATGGTGAATTAGGGTTTGACATTTGCTGCAATCGGAGGGGTCTCTGCATTGACTGATCAGGTGGCTGAGAGACTTCTAGAGAAGGACTTCTGGAACGGAGCCATTGGTGGTTTTGCTGCCCGCGCCTCCGTCTTGGGTTTGAGAGGCCGCACCATTTCCTCTGCCATTTCTGTCAGTGCTGCATTGGCAGCCACTGATGCTCTTGTTGATTTTGATGCCAGTGGGCAGACTACAAGGGTTGATAATGGAACAGTGTACTTTAAAGAGCTCCTAATAGTTGGTTAGTCAAGTTGTCACCGAGTCATTTGTGAATTCGCTTTTGAATGTGAAATTGTTGTTGCTGCCATTCGACAGTTTGGCCGAGTGGTTTAAGGCGCTAGATTTAGGAGTACTTGAGTGGGCTCAATGGTTAAGAACATGTGTTATCTTCGGGGAGGTCACAAGTTCAAAACCGGCGGGGGTAGGGATGTTCATATTAGCCCCTTGTGACAAGGCTAGAAAGGTAGACGACCCCTGGGATAGAGGTTCACTTGGTGGGATTCACTTCAGTGGACCTCGGGACGTCTCGGCCCCTGCTCAGTCACAAGTCACTGATATATCTGGCTTGCGGGCTATTGGATATACTCGTGAAAGATTGCTGTTCCCATGGTCAAAAAAAAATTGTTGTTGCTGCCCGTGAGAGACAGAGCAACAATTCATGTAGAAACTTTTGTGGGTACATTCCACTAAGGATTGACAGGTCTGTCCTTAGCATTTACAGAATAGTGTGGCATGTGCTACTGCCGCTACAAATGAAAAATTTGATTGCTGGTTAAAGTTCTTGATTGACCTCTGTTGGGTGTCTCTAGCTTGTGGTTGATAGCCCGACATCGACATAGACCGTGGCTGTGGTGTATTGCTGTAAGATAGCTGTTTTTTAGGCCGGTATCGCTGTCGATGACTGATGGAAGTCAGAGATGACAGGTTGCCCGAGAAATAGGTTGCGATTACCACATGTGCATGAACCTGTCGAAATTATGAGATCATGGTTAAAGTGGGAAAGTTGTTGCATCAACGTGATCCGTAGATATTCTTAGTGCACATGCATGCATGATGATCTTTGATTCATAGTGATCTCCACTCGGAAAATTAGATCGCTTGTCTCATGCTCTCCTTAGTTATGCCCAAATTGGTGTCACATCGTGGAAGTGTGTGACATTGTTGTGGTTATATTTTGGTAGATTGGTTTAACCAAAGATACTTCACTCGGATTATGCTTTTTCACTTGGATTATACAGACGCATCTTTACTTTATGCAACTCAATTTTATATTAAGAAACTTGTTAACTTTGTTTAACATTTAGTGAATTTTATATATGTGAAACACAAGAGAGATATAGTACGGGTGACACTAACATTGCCTAATGTTATTATGTTTATATAGCTTTAGTTTGATTATCGTGTGATATTTCATATTATTTAGCACTTTAATTATGTCTGTAATTTGTTGTTCTATATTACATCTGTGATCAATATTTCATTAAAATATCATTGATTTATGCTCGATATTGAATGGTGTATTACATAAATGCTTTGTATTAAGTTTCTTTTATTATAATTATTCATCATTATAAGATCACCAGATCTATCTGTTTATTAGTCTGTTTTTATATTCCTGCTCCAAAACACATCTGAGTTTGTTCTGGGAGTGTTAGTATCGTTATGTTACACGTTTCCATTATAAACAGTACAACCAAGAGTTTGAATTGCACAGGAGGACAAATTCATTTTAGTTAATTAATTACGGGTTAGTTTATTTGTTCTTTAGTTAGATTATTTATCAATGAAATAGAAACATTTTGAATTAGCTTTGACTGTTTATCTTTTCTCAGTTCAATCATATTCGATTAGTATTCTTTAGTGTTTGTTTTAGATTTTAAATATTAATAAGAAGAAAGAAAAATGTATGTGCCTTCTTTATCTACTTTATAAACACTTTCAAAAACATCTATTTCGCAAGATATCCTGTAAATGTTGCAAGTTGTATATACATTGTTCATAACCATATGCACACATTCATATTTCTTTTTTGACTTTCATAAATTATTTCTTTAGTATCATAGCTTCATAGATTGGTTTCATTTCTTTTAGTGTTTTTAGGACTTTAGTTGGCTAATGGATCCATTAAACCCGTCAGGTCATTTCATTCCAAATGGATTGGGTTATTTAGACAACCTCAGTATGGATTTGACCTTCGAGTTAATGGTGTGTCACTTACGCCCATCAATAAATGGCGCTAAAAGGAGGACCTGAATTTATTTGATGGAACATGGAGGTCGCAAGACTCCTCCCCCACACACTCGAACTCATGTCGTAACGTATAGTCGCTCAGACAATAACGTTACACTTGAAACAACAACTACCTCAAACGATAACCCAGATATTCCTATTGAACCGGTGACACCAGTTTCTCAAGGGGTCGACATCCAAGAAATTGTTAATCAATCACTTATAAGAAAGCATAGTTCCTTAGCCCGTATCAGACAACCTAGCAGGCTGCTTAATCAACCCCTTGATTTCATGGATATCCAAGAACATATTCAAGGCTCTGGTCTACCTGAAAACCCTTTAGTTAGTAATACTACAAATCCTACTGAAACACCTCTCCTTGGAGCTAGAGGATCTGGTATTCCACCTTCCCCACCTGGTTCGTCTCCATCCTCTTCAAGAGGAGAGTCATCAGACGAAGGAAATTCTTCATCAGAACTATCTCAACCTTCGACACCACCAACTCTCATGCAAACCAAAATAACCCTACCAGACCTTGGCTTGATCAAGATGTCGTGGTTGTACCCGAACCTCAACACCCATTACCTAAACATCCGGAGAAATGGATACCCAAATTTGATCCAGATTCAAAGAAATCCGTTGAGGATCACATCAAGAAATTTATGTTGGCCATTAGACTCTGGAACATTGAACACGAGGATGTAGTATGTATATTATTCCCTTATACTTTTGAGGGAAATGTCTCCACATGGTATTTTGCTCAATAGCCCCAAACCATCGTCTCTTGGGAAAAGTTTAAAACTTGTTTTTTCGAAAAATTTGGAGATGATAAATCTTTGGAAGTCTTGGTTATGGAACTCTCAAGATTAAAAATGAACCTTAAAGAAAAATTGAAAGACTTTAACTAAAGATTTTGTACTTCAAAGAACAAAATCCCTGTAGATTCGATGCCTGCAGAAAGTTTAATTGTTGCATATTATGCTAAATCCTTGCACAATAACATTTCCATATGGGTCAAAAGGTCTAAAAAGAACACATTGTTAGAATCCTTTGAGGAGGCAAGTCAAATTGAGAAGGATATATTGAGTTTAAAAGATAATCTTAATAGTGAAGTTGACACAACGTCGTCCTCTAAGAGGAAAATAGAAATTCTCACTAGGCCTCCTCCAAATAAAAATCAGCAAGAAACGTTAGACTTAGAGAGCTTGTAGAAAGATTTCTAAAAACTGTCTAATCAGGTCGTTGACTTGAAAATATCAGCCGAGGAGGCATCCACAAGAAAAGTAAGTTTCAAACCTCCTTTCATAAATTCTTTCCCTCCTAATCGGCCAAACCCGACCACAGAAGGTCTAAATTGTGAAAGTTTACAGTATACGTTGCTAACCATCTTAGAAGCACATGATGATTCTTCTTTTGTTCCTCCTGAAAATTCTGACGATGCAGTTGAGGAAGAGCTACCAGAAGAGGCGGACTCATCCCCCCCTATTTTCGGTCACTTTTCAGATAGTATCTTCCAAACGAATTTCGAAATTGTCCACCCCTACAACACAAGAAGAAAAACACAAAACAAACCTCCTCCTGAAGTAAGTAAAAATGTGTTTCTAAAATAGTTAAAGCAAGATGAAATTAAACAAAGCCTAGTAGCCCCAGTTTTAGAATATGATTTAATTGAAGATCTGAAAAAAATGAGGGCTAATATTTTTGTTTTTGAACTGCTGAAATTTCCCCTTATTTTGCAGAAAATGTTTCAAAGTATCACTGAAAACAGTAAAAATAACGATTCTAGCAGCAAAAAATCAGCAAAAATTGATTCAAATGCAGCTAAAATTGTCCAACTAAAAAGACATTTGAACCTCCAAACAAAAGGTACTTAGAAGAAAAGACTGTAGAAAATGTAAATAAAATTGTTTTAGGGATAGCAACAAAAAATCGACAGAATTTTGTTGTTAACACCAGGAAAAATGTGTCACCTTTTTTGTTAACCTTTGAAATTTTTAATAGGAATATGCATAATTGTATGGTCGATTCTGGTGCATCATCAATTGTGATGCCTCTATCTGTATGCCAAAAAATTAATGCAGAAGTTAAGCCTTCTGATCTCAAAATCATTCACCTAGATCGAACAAACGTTAAAGTAATAGGTGAGCTTAAGAATGTGTTGATTAGACTATCATCCAATCCTAAATTTCATCAGATAAATGATATTATCATTGTTGATATCCCTAAATTTTATGGTCTAGTTTGAGCAGAGATTGGTCAGAACAGCTGCACAGTTACTTTGCCACAGATTGGTCTCACTTGTGGATGCCTGAAAATGGACAACCCAACCAAATCAAGATAAACAAAGAATGTTATATCAATCATACTGTAATGGATCTGAATGATACAAATGAGTGTTTTGTTACATCTACAAATTCATCTGAAACACAGGGAATGAGTGCCTTCTTTGGTAATTTCATGAACGAAATTTCTTCTATCACTGATACTAAGCAACAATATGAAGTTACAACCTATACTCAGACACCATATTTTCCAAGTATGCCAAGTACTGCTGACGATGCACAGATCTGGTCCTTATACTTTGACGGATCCAAAGAAGGAAAAGGTGTTGGTTGTGTACTCATCGATCCTACAGGTAATAATATTTTTATTGCTTGCAGGTTAGAGTTTGAATGTACTAACAACACGACCAAGTACGAATCACTACTACAGGGACTTAGGAAAGCATTGGATATAGACATGAAAAATTCGATAGTATTCGGTGATTCAAAAATCATGGTTAAGAAGGTAATAAACACTATACATTGCTTATCACCACATCTGAAAAGCTACCAAACCAAGGTATGGAGTTTAATGCATAAATTTTCAGCATTTAACATAAATTCCATTCCTAGATTGAGTATTTCAGAAGCTGATTTCTTGGCCAATGTTACTTCTAAACTATTGCCCACTGAAGGTCTTTCCCCTAATGCATTTTCAATTGAATTGTTGTTCGGGTCGTTGATTCTGAATAACATCACAAATTGGATAGCATTCGATGATGACTAGAACATCATCAACTTTCTACATATGGAAGACACCTTCAAAGGTGTAGTCATTAATGAAGACACTCATGACGAGAACCTCCGAAACTTCACAGTAATATCTGATCATCGATCTCCTGAATCGAAATCTGAGATGGTAAACTCTATCCCCATATCCATTGTGAGACTAGAGAAATCTTATGACTTGCATGATAAATTTAGAGGGGCAGTCAATTGTAAAACTAACAGTTCATATTTGATCTATGAAACGGTTAATTTAGGAACAAGTGATAATCCTCAAAATATTAATCTAGGAAAGGGATGTTCTGAGAAAGAAATATCGGCTTTTATAAAGTTATTTAAATAATTTAAAGACGTTTTTACTTGGACATATGATGAATTGAAAACATTTGACCCCAACATCATGCAACATGTAATCCCTATGAAACCCCAGACTCGGCCTTTTCAACAAAAATTGAGGAAGATGCACCCTAAATTGGAACCCACTGTTAAAAAACTAAACAAATTACTAACTGCAAAGATAATTTTCCCGGTTAGGCACATGCAATGGGTGTCTAATTTAGTCCATGTAAGGAAGAAAAGTGGTGAAATTTGACTCTGTGTCGATTTTCAGAACTTAAACCGAGTGTCTGACAAAGACAACTACCATGTTCCTCCAATGGAACAAATTCTACAACATGTGTGTGGCTCCAAAAGACTATCTCTTCTAGATGGTTTTTTGGGATACAACCAGGTCCTTATTTCTCCTCGGACCAGCTTAAAACCACCTTTCGTACCCCATGGAGCACTTATGCATATAGGAAGATGCCTTTCGGACTGATAAACATCGGTGCCACTTTCAAGAGAGCAATGGATATTGTTTTTTGTGGCCTTATTAACCAATGAGTTGTGGTATATCTTGACGATGTCACTATCTTCTCTAAAAACAATAAAGATCACCTATCTCACCTTAGGTCTGTCCTGGAACGATGTCGCAAGTTCGGCATATCTCTCAGCCCTAAGAAATTGGTCTTTGCAGTAAAGAAAGGAAAGTTGCTTGGGTTTATAGTGTATAAGGATGGAATGATTATTGACCCTGAAAGAACCCAAGCTATTGCTAAGATTTCCCCTCCTTCTTCCAAAAACGCCATGCAATCCTTTTTCGGCAAGATAAATTTCGTTAGAAGGTTTGTCCCAAGTTTTTCAAAAATGGTTAAACTATTACAAAATTTAATTAAAAAATATGTTTTTTATCATTGGAGACCACAAGAAAGTCAGGACTTCGACTCAATTAGAAAAGAAATAATAGAATCCCCTTCCTTGATGAGCCCTGAATCTTCTCAGGATTTCACTCTTTACACTTTTGTATCTGACAAGTCTTATGTTGTTGTGCTTACACAAACAAAAGTTGAAAGCAATGAGATACCCATCACTTTCATGAGTTCATCTTTTAAAGGAGTAGAGATTAATTACCCAATAGTAGATCAACAAACATATCTTGTTTTCAAAGCAATGAAACACTTCCAGTCTTACCTATTGAAATCCAGAACCAAGGTTATTGTTCCTTACCCTACTGTGAGAAACATGTTAGTACAAAAAGAGATGGGTGAGAAAAGGGAAAATTGGATGACTTCGCTATAGGAATATGACCTTGAAATAACTCTCGCACAAATTGTTATAGGTCAAGGCCTATGTAAACTAGTGGTTGATTTAGTCGAAGAACAAGAAAGTCAAATAAACACCTCAACTGCGAATCAACATAATGAAAAACAGATCAGTTGTGCACAAGCTAGTGCTAATTCTTGGTATGATAACATTAAATTTTATTTAATGCATGGATCTGCCCCCCACAATATTGATCCTAAAAATAGAAGAGCACTTAGGCTTAAATCTGCATCTTTCCAATTAATAAATGATGTATTATTTCGAAATAACTTTGATGATGTTTTTCTGCATTGTTTAGAAAAGGAAGAGTCAACAAAAGTGCTATATGAACTTCATGCAGGTGAAGTTGGTGGTCACTTCGGTGGAGATACCACTACTCATAAAGTGCTAAGGGATGGGTACTATTGGCCTACCTTGTTTAAATATGCCCATACGTTGTCCCATAAATGCATAATCTACCAAAAGGCTGCACGACGGGTGAGAAAGGCAGCATTCCCTTTACATCCTATTACTATAGATACACCTTTTCAACAATGGGGCCTAGACATCATAGGACCAATTAATCCCTATTCTTCGCAACAACACAAGTATATCCTTATAGCAACAAACTATTTTAAAATATGGTCTGAAGTTGTACCTTTAAAAGTGGTAAACACAAATTTGGTAGTATATTTTATGAACTCTCATATCATCACTCGATTCGGCATCCTCGAATGTCTGGTTTTTGATAATGCCTCTTACTTTTTGTCCCTTGATATGAATGTTTTTTCTCTGGAAAAATGGATTAAACTAAAGTATTCTACAAGCTACTACCTTCAAGGAAATGGCTTAGCAGAATCAACGAATAAAAAATTAATCAAGATTATTAACAAGACAGTTTCAAAAAATTACAAGAACTGGCACAATGCACTATATAATGCACTCTGGGATGATTAGGTAACCCCAAAATCCTCTGTTGGTAATTCCCCTTTCTTCCTCATCCACGGAAGAGAAGCCATTCTCCCCCCTCATGTCTTACTTCCTTCTCTGCAATTGTCATGGAAATTTCAAGAGGAGTTCCCTCCTCTATAAAATCGAATAAATGTCTTATTAAAAATGGAGGTGAGAACACAAGCAAAGTAGAAACTGGATCAACACCAACAAATTGTAAAAAGTTGGTTTGATTCAAATTCATCTTCAGATAATGATGTCGGGGATCTGGTTCTCAAATGGGACAAGGCTCATGAGGGTAAGGGGGGACATACCAAGCTCCAAAATTTGTGGTTGGGACCATTTGTAATTTCTAAAAAATTGAGTCCCAGCTCTTTCCATCAGCATAATTTGGAGGGACAGCTAGACACTTTCCCAGTGAATGGCCAGGCTCTCAAGAGGTATTTCACGTGATGATTTCTACTCCACCTTTTTGTAAATATTTTTTATGTTTTCTTTTCTGTTTTGATTTTGGTTCGTTTCATTTTTCTTGATTTCAACTGTTTTTTGAATCATTATGTCTGAATCACCTTTTAAATTGTTCAAGGGAATCAGAACTCTTGTTGTATAGCATCAGTTGATAACTTTCCAAGCACTTGAGAAGTAAAATGCTAAAACTCATATCAGCATAAGTAAGTTTTTGTGCAAATCAATGTTTTTGGTTTCTCATTTAAATTACAAGAAGACACAATTATCCTTAACAAACTTCTAACATTTTCCCTATTTTAAGGAAACCAACTCAACTGTACCTTCATGTCCTCGAGATGGTTTCCTAACAGAAATCTCAATGTCCAAATCATGATGAAGGTCATCAAAATAGGAGAATAATTTGTAAATGATCAAAATCTTCATTCCAAACTGTCATATTTTCAGTATCACCCCACCCTCTTGAATATTATGAAGTTCTAGAAATTATAAATAAATTATAGAGGGTTGAAAGCATTGTAATGTGTTAGAAGTGTTTGTAAACCCACTGAGTCACTAAACAGTTCTGTTGGCGGTGGGCAAATGCACTCATGATACCAAGGCAACTTTGTCGGGGTATTGAACAGGCCTGTTGGTAATGAAGAAATGTCGGGTTTAAGAAGATCCTCTGGTATGTATTTTAATTGATCAAGTGTGAAAATGTTCTTTATCATGAGTGGAAAACTCTTGGACAGGATAGAGGTACTAGAGTGGGTCAAATGACATCCCTGCTGAGGCTATAGATGCATGTTGGTAGTAGTGACCCTGTCAGTAGTATCAAAGTCAATTGTATAAACATCACTACACTCATAATCTAATTTAGATGTCGGATTACATTTGTTTTAGACATAAATACATCTGATGCTAAACTGCATTATTTCTGAGTTATGATCGGAATGCTTGACCTGTTCTTAATTGTTTCTAAAAATTTATTTCATCTGACCCCCTGACATGAATTTTATGGTGATGTAGAGATAACTGCTTCGTCCAATATGTCGCCATTATTGGCATCCACCAATAATTTTTTTATTCTTATCATAATCAAAGTCCCTTGAAAGAGATTATATCTTTCTGTAGCTGCCATCACCTTCCATTTGTAAATGTTTATGTTTCTAAGTTTCGAGGCAATGATTGGGTTAAACTTATCTTATTGAGTTTTTCATTTGCATTTTCATTTGTTTTGTTTCAAATTCATGACTGTAAGCATGGATTTAAACAAAAAAACTTGGTTTGGGTTTCATATCTTCTACCTTAGAAATGTCACTTTAAAGACACCCATATATGGTTAAATCGCGAGTCTTATGAACTTATTAATTGATCCACTATCGAAATATTTGTGTATAGTGGGTATTGTGACTTCATTTGTCCTATAGTTGATTGTTGGTTTAATTTGTGAAATGTTTGAATGCACAAAAACATTGGCTTAACATTTGATATAGTTCTCATGAGATCAACAGTCATATCAACACTCATGTCGCTTTGTGCAGGCATGTTGTACCCATGATTTCAATCCACCTTGTTGTCTTGAGCATTAACGAGATCATTCATTATGCGAATTGGGATTTTGTATTGTTGGAGGGTTTGGCATTCATCGTGGGTAATGGCTCATAGTTTTACAAGCCCTCTGGTTTTTTGTTTTCCCAACTCTTCTTTCCAAGTTATGACAATCCCCAAAATTTACAATTTGTGCCTTTACATTTCACACAAACCTCTCTCTGTTCCTCATCATCTGGAATCCAAAACCTACCTCCTGTGATATCCATTGTATCCTTTTCACCATGGCAATGGAACATGTGGTTCATATCGAGCCGAACGGTTGCCAATATATTTTTTCCCATGATGACGCCATAAAAGACTTGAAGGCTCGCAGTTGGGATGTCTTCCTCGGGAAATTCAAAGGCTACAACCTCTTGGTTTCACAAGGCTTTGCACAGAATTTTGATGGTTTTAAGGCCAAGGTCAGGGATGTACAGTTGGAAATAATAGAGGATTTCATAAGCCGGGCGACATGACTTCCATCAAAAGGAAAAAAGTGGTTTAAGAATGCAAAAATGGAGGATGTTCCATGGAGTTTATTCATGTTTTCCCGCAAATCCACTTGTTGTCCAAAAGCTATTCCCATTGTTTTTTTGAAACTTAGATGTCACAATCTCATTTTAATTTTGAAACACTTTATCACATGTGAAGGTCGGTATGGGTTGGTTTTTCTCTACCACATTTGGTTGCTTATGTTTTCATAGGGTTTGAATTGAATATGTCGTTCTACTTGTTAATGAGTCTCTATAAAATGTCTAAATGATATGAATGATAGAGCATGAACTCTCTTTCAAGTCTTTATCATCACGGACTCATTAAAATTCTTTTGGTTTATCACCTGTCAAAAATCGGTGATGATTGGGAGATTTTCCTAAACTAAAATAGCTTCACTCAGGTCGACAATGCAACCAACCCAGCTTTAATTGAAAACCCTAGTTTGGACAGACCAATGGCCGAAAGCCAGGTTTTCAATTCACCTGATAGTTATGAATTTAATGAACCATCTTCTATTGTTGATGAACCATCTTCTATTGTTGATGAAACATCTTCTATTGTTGATGAAACCAATGTGGATAAGAAATTACGCTATAGGTTTTCACCCAGAAGATCTTTCGAACATGTAACTGATGAATCAAAAGGGAAAGTTTCCTATGTGTCTATGAACGAATCTAATCTGAGCAATAATGATAAACCTGTTGTAAAGAAATTCCATAAGGGAAAGAAACAAAAGATCTTCGATTTAAATTTTAGAAATAAGAAGGTCGGTCAATTGATTTCTAGGAACTTAAGAATCTGAGCTCGATCCCTACGATCGAGATCGATGATCAATGTTCAGATCAAGAGATAAATGATTTCTTGGCTTAGGAAAATCTAGACATCCTATGTCTCATGGAAGAAAATACTACCCAGGTTGAACAGTATGACTTTGTGACTAGATTACCCCCATGTCTCAAAGGAAAAGAAGTTTTTGTAGGTATTGTTCATGACCTGGAACAAGCCACAGGGAAAAATGAAGTACCCGTCGTCGACTGTATTCCACGTCGGTATGTCATTGCCCCAGTGCATTGTGACAGTTGCTTAGATTGGGTAAAGCATTATTATAGAGTTATTCCTCTCTTACGAGCTCAAGTAAAATGCTTGGCTGCTCGGAGTGCTCTATTGGAACAAGAGAACCATGACTTGAAGGAACACATAGAGAGGGAAAATAAAAGACTCAAGAGGTCCAGGAATATTATAATAAAAAATACAACCAGTTTCAAATCCATCATAAATTCGGAACTGTCGGAATCATATTTTGCTAATTTCTAATGGTAAAAATGATTTTTCTTGATTTTATTCCATTCTGTTATGAAAAATCAAAATAGGGATAATTAATTTGATTTCTTTTGCTAAAAATAAGACTAGCTACAGAATCTATGATTCTGTATCCAGTCTCTTTCAAATAATAATTATTATTGTTATCTGAATATCAAATCGGTTTGTCTATCTACAGGAAATTGATGATTATGATGTTGATTGCATGGAGCAAACACCTTCAATCATATGCTCTACTATTCAATAGTTTTCTCTCTTTTATGTTTATAAAACTTTGGTTATTTTTTGACAAACCAACTCATGCATGAGTGGTTTCTAGTTTCACTATTTTTGTAATATTATCTAGTTTTTGGGAATTCAATTCTATCTTTTATGATAAGAGCGTGTGAATCCTGAAATAGTTTAAATACTGGTCACTCTTAGTAGTGGGGACATCTTTGATTGGAGCACATTATGGACATATAACTTTCAAGACAGATATGGAGAATTTATTCACTACTTGGCTTTAGACTAGTGTGGTGCTTACCCATTATGTTTTGCATTTATCTTATGAAATGTTATTACGTTTATAGAGCTTTGGTCTAATTATTGTGTGATATTTCATACTATTCAGCACTTTAATTATGTCTATAATTTGTTGTTCTGTATTACATATTTGATCAATATTTCATTAAAATATCGTTGATTTATGACGGATATTGAATGATGTTTTACATGAATGCTTTGTATTAAGTTTCCTTTATTATAAGTATTCATCATTATAAGATCACCATATCTGTCTCTTTATCAGTTTGCTTTTATATTCTTGCTCCAAAACACCTTTGAGTTTGTTCTGGGAGTGTTAGTATCGTTATGTTACATGTTTCCATCATAAACAGTACAACCAAGAGCTTGAATTGCACGGGAGGACAAATTCATTTTAGTTAATTAATTACATGTTAGTTTATTTGTTCTTTAGTTAGATTATTTATCAATGAAATATGAACAATTTGAATTAGCTTTGATTGTTTATCTGTTCTCATTTCAATCATAGTCGATTAGTAATCTTTCGTTCTTGTTTTATATTTTAAATATTAATAAGAAAAAAGAAAAATGTATGTGCTTTCTTTATCTACTTTATAAACACTTTCAAAAACATCTATTTTGCAAGATATCATGTAAATCTTGCAAGTTGTATATACATTGTTCATAACCATATGCACATATTCATATTTCTTTTTTGACGTTCATAAATTATTTATTTAGTATCATAGCTTCATAGATTAGTTTCTTTTCTTTTATTATTTTTAGGACATTAGTTGGCCAATGGAGCCATTAAACTTGTCAGGTCATTTCATTCCAAACGGCTTGGGTTATTTAGAAAACCCTGATCTGGATTTGACCTTCCAGTTGACGGTCTGTCACTTACACCCATCAACAAGTTGCTAGGCTCTCATGATAGCCTCTTCTTTGTAAAAATCCCTGTATGTTGTGACATATTTGGATACATAAGGAACCAAGGAATTTAGGAACCACTTGAGAAAAAATGTGAGAGGGACCTTAACTTTGATCAAGATCTTTCGTCGACACCATTCTTGGATTTGATCTGAGATATGGATGTCTTTTGTTTTCTCAAATTTGGCCAACAACTCGGTTTTGACATTTTTATCTTATCGGTAAGTAGAAATGGTTTAATAAAACCATAGCCTGGTCGTTAAAGTAAGCATACTTGGACCTATCGAGCTCAATATACCATTTCATGGCACCCTCTATAAGAGTGTGTCAAAACAAATGCAATTGAATAGAATCATCCTTTAACGAGTTGGACGAGCACCATAAATGAAATTTCATAACATGATCACCTAGATCCTCACCAGGATTTCCTTCGAACTTAGGTATGTCCAAGGGAAACTTAGTCGGCATGGGGGCCCAACGCGGATCATGAAAGATTAGGTCATTCAACAATCTCGACAAGTCTGGAAAATGTAGATTTGCTAGGAAAGGTAGTCTAGGTTGTGGTGGATTCAAATGAAAAGAGGGGCCTAGATTTTGGCTGGCACTAGGTTGCCAAGAAAATTTTGGTTGTTGAGTAGGGTTTTGGTAGAAACCAGGGTGGCCTTGTCTAGTAAAAGGAGTTTTCGTTTGATTATTAATCGTTGGTTGATTCCCATAGTTGGATGACATGACTTGTGTAGGGATTTCTCCCTACACAGTATTCCAATGACCTTGGTTGGGGATTCCCCCAACTGGCCTTCTTGGCATAGGTATGCAACCCTTCCTAGAGTTCCACTAAGTGTGGGAGGGTTTTCTCCCGATCATCATCCCTTGTGAAGGAAACGAGCCCTGCTAGGGATTTCCAAGACCTTGTGAGGATAGAACACTCATCATTGCTCCCCTGGAAGGAATGAAACCTTACATAAGGTTTGGTTGACCAAAAATAGGGTTTCCCCCTACTGAGAAAGAAAATGATGAGAAAGCATTATTTCCAAATGCACCGAACAAAGAAAAAGGAATAGACCCTACTAGAGTCATATAGGACTAGGGTCCATGACTCCCTCCATTGAACAAACTAGAGTTGGTGTTAATCCTGATCAGCTGTTGGAAAGTGCCTATGAACGAAGGGGACAGAGGAGGGATATGACCCCCACCGTAAGGGATAGTGTTAAATGGGGCAATGGTGCCCACGATAGATCCTTGTAAGGTATAATTAGAGCTCCCTTCCCCCAAACCAATAGTTTATAGAGTATAGTAGGTTAGGACAGAAATAGAGTCGAAACTCAGTGTCCCAAACAAAGAGGGAGTGCCAGACACATTCTGGATAGAGGGAATAGTGGTCAAATTCATTGAGTGGATTGTACCATTGCCCAAAGTAGTGGGTGTTTGGACAGTCATAGTCTTAATAGGTGGAGGTGGGGGAGGAGGCACGACACCCCCTCCTGCAGTAGCTGAGATGGGAGTATAAGGACTCCTAGAAGAAGTAGAACTAGTTGATTCCATCGTCTCTCATCTAACAAACTGAAATTCAGGTGAAGTCACCTTAGGAGGGACTATCTGAATAAGAAGCGGCGTCGATAAGTCAATGATAGGAGGGATTTTGGGCCTAAAGCCTTCAGCTTCGAGGTCAGAAATGGTTGACTCCTTCGATGAAGGAAAGTCTTGTCCAGGAGCTAGCTTGGGTATAGTTTCATGTGGCTTGGTTGATTCAAATGAACCCTCTTGATCTAGCCTGTGCCTCAACAGTGGTGGAGGTGGCTCCAAAGTAACTAGTGGAAGGCCTTGAAGCCTACATGAATGGTGGTGTTTTTTATATTCCACTTTGTAAAATGATCAACCAACAATCTAAGGTTGAGCTATCATGAAACATAGAGAACACACTAAAAATTTCCTGACAGAAAATCAACCAAACAATCGACTGGAAGGAAGAATATTTATGTCAATCAACACTAGAGAAACTTACCGGTGCAAGTGTAACTCAAACATGGAAACACCCTCTGGGTATACTCTACAAAGTTTGATTTTATGTCTACCCTAGGTACCATTGTATACCCCCACAGTGACCCATGTAAGTCCCTAAAAAAAGGAAACTAGGTTTCCAACTTGGAATCAGTCACCAGGAAGGTACAGTCGACAGTCAGGTTGATTGTGATGAGCAGCATAACAAAGTATGAAGCATTTCAAGGGTACCGAAGGAAAATAGTTTGGAATACACCTAAGGATCTCAAATGGATTTGAGGTCCACGAGGCTTCGTAGTCAAATGAGATCAACGTAAATCCAAATAATAACCCTCAATATATGATCCCCACTACGCTTGGTCTAGGTTTGGAGGGGTTATCTCCTCTATATTTCCTCACATGACCTCGTCTTTAACCACTGTGTTAGAGTGGGGTCCCAACTGACTCTTACGAAACTAGACTCTTGTTGGCATGTTTATAGGAAGAGAGTTCTTTTCATTGATGGCAAGAATAGTAGCGACGATGGCATGCTTACAAGTAAGAACAACAGCAATGATGGCATGATTCCAGGCAGAGTGTGCAATGATGAAAGAAAGGAAAGAAGCAATGATATCATTGAGAATGATGAGACCATGAGAAATTGTTGTCTACAAGCTCAGGAGGATGAGCACATGGCATAGAGTTGAAGTTTCCAGATAGCTAGAGGTTATCATGAAGGTTGCAAGGAGCATGCATAGGATTCCTTAGAATCCATGAGTTTGCATAAGGAATCAAAGCTCAGGAGGAATAGTGTAGAGTTTCACGCAGAGCACAAGTGTGTGCCAAGATCAATGTTAACTTCATTGCCAAACCTTAGGAGATATAGTATTTTCAGAAATGCAGAAGAGTCCCAAATTCATCAGAACTCGCAGAAGGATAAAAGGTCGAGGCCTTTGACACTTAGAAATTCTTCCAAGTCTGGAGGAAATGTAAGCTCAAGAGGAGGAGATACATTGGTCGTCGGATAGAGCACTATGAAGAATCTGGACCATTGGATTAGATTCCAGACAGGAGGAACGAGTGCACAAGAGAGTAACATATCCCATCCCTTGGATCTAAGCGCTAAGGACTAGCAACCATTAGACCTAGTGGAGTTGCAAGGTGGATAATACCAGAAGTCATTCAACACTCCAAAGATGTGAAGGAATCTTGGTCATCCATCAAGGTAGGACACATGGCGAGAAATCAACATTTCGTTGACTCACGAAATGGAAAATTTAAAGGTGAGAGTTGTAGGAACTCCTGATGTCTGAGTTTGCGAGTTGATCTAGATTGTTACTTCATGGGGAGTTGTGAATCATTGATATGATGCTCACAAATATCAGGAAGGTAGGAGACAAATACCATAGGAGCTAGGAGCTGCATAAATCCTATCCATTCATCTTGGAAGGACACGTGGTAGTCGATAAAGTAGATTCATAGAATTGCAGATCAGAAGAACTATGTCGAGTAGTCCTTAGACATCACGATGTCTGAGTTTACGATTTTGATCACATCTATTGAATTGAGGAATGTCGTGGGCCATTGATTTGGAGTGGGTTTCGAAAATCAAAATTCGGAAGAAGGGAGGTGAGTAGTCCTCCAAATTCACGAAATGCGAAGTCTCGATATGATCTAGGTCGTCAAATCACCGAGGATCGTGGGTCGTTTATCTAGAGTAGGATTTGGAAAATAGGAAGTTGGGATAAGGGAGGTGATTAGTCCTCCAACTTCGCAAAACATGAAGTCCCGATAAGATATGGATTGTTGGATCATAGAGGGTTGTGGGTCATCGATCTAACACAGAGCACTAAATTGGGAATCGAGATTTGGAAGAGTCAGGGTTGTATAACGCTCAAACACCTGACATGTGAGGTCATGATTTGATCATAGTCGCCGATCAAAGGGAGAGTGTGGATTGTTGATCTGCCAAGCAGAGAGTTGGGGTGACTCATAGCAGATTACCCGATACGTGAAATTATGAAGCACCCAGGAGATTAAGCCCCAGTTCAGAGTCGGAGGTCACATCGTTGGAGGATTAAGGGAGGAGTTAGCATGTCGCTAGGCTCCACATCAGAGATAGCTGAGTTGTGAAACATCGTTTTGATAAGCGTCTAATCATAGTTAGTGGTCATGTAGAAGGAATGGGCTTAGCCAGAAAAGCTAGCACCCAATGTGTAGTTTTCTCAGGAAGGGAAAAGGAACCAAAGGGATGAGTGTGAAGATGTTTTCTCTATAACTTCCATTAACGACTAATTGTTTCTGATAGAGAATACAAAGAGCTTTAGGGTGATCACCAGAGGAATTTAAAATTCTCGAGGTAACTGCTAGTGGTATGAATATTAATCATAGAGACAATTGACATATGGAAAAGTATCGAACATTGTAACTCCTAGAGAAGCCAAATAATCCCAGCATAACGACCATTCATGATGAACAGAATGCGTATAACCATAGCTAATATGAAGAGTTTTTAGGATGATCTGGAAGAGGACTTGGCATGAGAAAGACATGCAGAATAGATTATAGGGTGTAATTATCCGATAGCTAGGCATGTGGGTAGAATGAGAATGTAAGATCAATCTAAAGTTGAGTTGAGAGGCACAGCAAATGGCATGCAGAGGTAGCATAGAGAACAAAAACAAAAGAGAACTTTAACAGAAGGAGAAGTTGTGCAAGAGGAAAAAGAGTAGAGCATAGAAACACTACAGAGGATAAAACATAAAATAACATAAAGCACAAGGGGATGCAAGCAGGAATACATTCATGTAGACAAAGAAGAGCAGTGTAGTAGAACAGTGATGTGACTGGTAAGCCATTGATAAATCTTGTATCACTGTAATAAATTTCAGCAAGAAAATATTTATATCTCAAGGTGGTAGGGTGGTGCTAGGGAGGACCGTTTTCCTCAAATTTTCAAGTGGGTACTTGAACACAGGGAGTTGTAGCTTCCATCTAGTTGTAGCCAGAAAAACTAGGGAAGCAGGGTGGTGCAAGGGAGAACTATTATTATCTATTATACAAGTTGGTCCTTGTGTGACTGGAATTTGATGCTTCCATTCAGTTGGTGTTGGAACACTCAAGGAGTTGGTGCTTCCTTCTAGTGGATGCTAGAGAAACCAGAGAGTTGGTGCTCTCAGCAAGTTGTAGATTGTATAGGTTGGTGCCTGTGTGTCTAGAAGTTGGTGCTTCCGTCCAGTTGGTGCTGGAACACAAAGGGATTTGGTGCTTCCTTCTAGTGGGTGCTAGAGAAACCAAAGAGTTGGTTCTCTCATCTAGTTGTTGCTTGTAAAATAGAGATGGTAGCCTGAAATGGAGTTGGTGCTCCTAAGAATGATAATGTACAGAAAATAAATACTACTTATCATATCAAGAAGAAGAGGATTTTCCCTTTATGGGTTTCCTTAGGAAAAATATGTCTATGTATATTTCAAGTGTGTGATTGATGTTGAATGTTCTATTTCTTACTTCCCTACATTATTGTGATCATCATTGAGTGCTCTGTAAAGATTT
>JZKD02S1750415.1:51304-64828 GCA_000966675.3 Picea glauca
CCCCCCCTCTCAATTTTCCAACAATTGGTATTAGAGCAAGTTCCCTTTATTTAAGGGTAGAACCTAGAGCTTAAACATGAATAGCCATGGAGGAAATTCAACCAATAAGGCCCCCATGTTCAATGGAACAAACTTTGTCTTCTAGAAAGTTAGGATGAGAACCTACATAATGGATTTAGGTGCAGATGTCTGGGATGTGGTAGAGATTGGTTATGTAAATTTGGTTGTACTCGCTTCTAAGGATGACAATCTAGAATTCAGCTTCAATGTTAAGGCTATGAATGCTATTCTGAGTGGGATTGTAGAAGCATAATTTGTCAAAGTTATGCACTTAGAATCTTCCAAAGCAATGTGGGACAAAAGCATTAGTAGTTTTGAAGGTAATGAGAAGGTAAAGGATGCCAAGCTTCAAACCTACAGATTACATTTTGAGCAACTAAAGATGAATGAGGATGAGACAATTAATCATTTTTTCTTAGGATTTGAGGATCTTGTTAATGCCATGAAAGGTCTTGGTGAGAAGATTGAAGATGTATTATTAGTTCATAAGATCTTAATATCTCTGCCTGATAAATACAATCCAAAATTTTTTGCAATAGAAGAACTGAATGATCTTAAGACTATGTCTATTGATCAACTCCTAGGAACTCGAACTTCTTATGAAATGAGGATTAGTAAAGATAAATCTACCACTGGAGAAGCATCATTTAAAGAAAACAAGCATGAGAATTTTGATCTTGATGAAATTGAAGAAAAAATTGTGAGAAGACTAAAGAAAGGATCAGGAAAGTACCAAGGCAAGTTTCCCTTAAAATGTTTTAACTATGGATAGATAGGTCACTTTGCATATAATTTTCCACACAAGAAGAAGGACTAGAACTCTCAAGGTGAAGAGAAGTATAAATCCAAAATATTAGGTAAAAAGAAATATTTATGTGTAAACAATGATGACTCTTCAGAAGACACAGATAGTGACTCCTCCTGTGAAGATAACGTAAATGAATTTGTGTTTATGGAAAAAGAGGGTTATGATAATAAAACCACAGGAAATGATGTTAATGATGAAGAATTTTTGGTTGACTTGGAAGGAGAGTTGATTATCACTTTGGATGATATCGATAGACTCAAGTTTAAGAAGAGAAAGAAAAAACAATTGCTAATACAGTTCGAGAAAGGCAGTAAAAAACCTGATGAAGAATTTTCCCTACTACAAGTGGAATTAGAAGAGGTAAGTAAAATAGAGGACATTCTGAAACAACAATTATCAGAGAAGAAGGCAAGATGTGAAACTCTGGAAGAAGCGGTAGTGAAAACTAGAAAAGAGTTGGAGAAGTTTCAAGCCTTGTATCACTAGAATCTATCAAGCTTAAAAGACTCTGAAGGATTAGCCACCATTCTAAATCAGCAAAGGAAACCAAAGTTGAAAACTATTTGGATTATGAAGAGGGATCAAGTGGTATTCATCCAAGCAACAAATCATCCATCATGTTTGTCAAATATACAACCAATGACAACAACAAACCTGCAGAAACAAAGGAAGATAATCAGTCGTCAAGGAGGAGTAAAGAAAAATGTGCCAAAACTAAATCTGTAGAACAAAGGAATAATACACCCTTTGCTCAAGGAAATCATCAGCATCGAAAAAATCAACATGCTCAAAGAAGACAACCATTTTTCAGGTACAAAGACTTTTTCTATGGATATTGTTTCTACTATTCTAACCTTAACCACAAAGATGTAAATTGTTCCTTAAGATTTATACATGAGCAATCAAAATTCCCAAGGAATAAATATCTGTCACAACAGAGAATGAGATAGCCAAGTAAAAAACAACCACAGATTGTAAATTTTCAAATTAAGTTTAGAGACATGCAACTGAGGAGGTCAAGAAATAATAAATAGACAATGAGTAGACAACGTTGCAACAATCACTTTGAACTATTGAAATTCATAGCTTGAATGTTATAACTGTCATAACTTCGGCCACAAATATGCAAACTGGCATGTGAAGAATTACAAAGAAGATCCAAGGATAAAGCTCTTAGCTAGAATGGATAGCACATGGAAAAAGAAAGATAGTGGAAAATGTGGTCTAGTACTTTCAACTCAAAAACAAAAGGACTCATGAAATATAGACAGTGGATGTTCTAAGCACATGAATGGAGAAAAGGATAAGGTTTTGCCTATAAGTAAAAGAAAAATAGGAAATGTGATCTTTGAAAATGACGAACTAGGTAAAATCAAGGATAAAGGGATGGTGAGTTTGAGTAATGGCGAAGTATATTCTCAGGATGATCTTCTTGTAGATGATATGAAACATAATTGTCTTAGTATAAGTCGAATTCATGATGGAGGTTGTGAAGAGGTGTTCACATCCAAAGATTGTAAGGTAAAAAATGTAAACTTGGGACAAGTGGTGGCTATAGGCATAAGGATAGATAATGATGTTGATATTGAATCCTCCCATGAAATAAAAGAAGAATTAGAAGAAGAATAATGTCATAAGATGGAAGAAAAAGTTGTGAATGTTGAGAATTCAAACACCCAAATCAATTTCTTGAATAGCTCCATGACCCTAGATGAGATCTTGGATAGTCAAAGATCACCAAATGACAAATACGGTATTGGATACAACAAGAATAAATCAGTACTCCTAAGAATTCTAACACAAGTCCTTCATTTGTAAAAAGGGAAAGCAGGTATGAGAGTGTTTGTAATGGTTTTTTCTTGTGCTGAATATAATTAGAAAATCCTTGGATTGTGGGCATCATGGAAACAAAAAAAAATGAAGTTATTGTAATAGAAGATCAGAGAAGCGTGACAGGGGGATTCATTTAGTTATGAAAAGAAAAGGTTGATGAAGGAGTCCCAATGAGAGAGGTGAGAAATATTGAGTCTGCTACAGAGGACATAGCTGAAGTTGAAGATGAACAAGTCCAAGAATCAGAAGGAGAAGACTCTGAGTTAGATACAAATACTTTGCAAGACTCAAATAAGAGAATCCATCTTGTCAGGGAGAGTATGTATAGGTTGAATATCTGATACCTCCAACAAGTACTGCAACAACTCAGGGGGATCATGTTTTCTTTGGCATTGATGTCAAAGGGCAAGAAAAGGTGTGGCCTATCTTCTACAATTGGAGGTCTGAAAATAGTGTAGTATTTCAGAGTTGCCATCAATGCCAAAGGGGGAGATTGTTGGCATGTTTATAGGAAGAGTGTGATTGTCATTGATGGCAAGAACAACAATGACGATGGCATGCTTACAAGAAATAACAGCAGCAATGATGGCATGATTACATGCAGAGTGTTCAATGATGGCAAACGGGAAAGCAACAATGTTAGCATCAGGAATGACGAGACCATGAGAAATTGTTGTCTACAAGCTTAGGAGGATGAGCACAGGGCACAAAGTTGGAGTTTCCAGATAGCCATAGGTTATCATGAAGGCCGCAAGGAGAATGTGCAAGATTCCTTAGAATCTATGAGTTTCCATAAGGAATCAAATCTCAGGAGGAATAGTGCAGATTTGCATGCAGAGCGCAAGTGTGCGCTAGGACCGAGGTTAAATTCATTGCCAAAGATCAGGAGAGATAGCATTTTCAGAAATGCAGACGAGTCCCAAAGTCATCAGGACTCGTAGAAGAATCAAAGGTCGAGGCCTTTGACACTGAGAAATTATTCCAAGTCAGGAGGAAGTGTAAGCTTAGGAGGAGGAGCGACTGTGGTCGTCAGATCGAGCACTGTGAAGAATCTGCACCATTGGATCAGATTCTAGATAGGAGGAATGAGTGCGCAAGAGAGTAAGAGATCCCATCCATTTGAACTGAGCACGAAGGACCAAAAACCATTAGATCTAATGGAGTTGCAAGGAATATAATCCTAGAAGTCATTCAACACTCTAAAGCTATGAAGGAATCATGTTCGTCCATTAAGACAGGACACGTGGTGAGAGATCATCATCTCACTGACTCGTGAACTGGAAAATTAAAATGTGAGAGTTGTAGGAACTCGCGATGTCTGAGTTTGTGAGTTGATCTAGACCATTAGATCATGGGAAGTTGTGAGCCATTGATCTTATGCCCACAAATATCAAGAATGAAGGATCCAAATACTCGAGGATATGGGAGCCGCAACAATCCTAGCCATTCATCTGGGAAGGACACGTGGCAGTCGATAAAGCAGATTTGCATAATCGTGAATCAGAAGAACTGTGTCGAGTAGTTCTCAGACATCATGAAGTCTAAGTTCATGATAATGATCACATTCGTTGGATCGAGGAATGCGATGGGTTGTTGATTTGGAGAGGGTTTTGAAAAATTGAAAGTCAGAAGAAGGGAGTTGAGTAGTCCTCCAACTTTTTGAAATGTGAAGTCTCAATATGATCTGGGTCATTGAATCACCGAGGATCATGGGTCGTTGATCTAGACCAGGTCTCAAAAAATTAGAAGTCAGGAGAAGTGAGGTGAGTAGTCCTTGAACTTTACAAAATGCGAATTCCTAATAAGATCTTAACCTTTGGATCACAGAGGGTTGTGAGTCATCAATCTAACACAGAGCACTAAATCAAGAATCGGGAGTTGGAAAACTCAAGGTTGGCTAACGTTCAAACACACGACACACGAGGTTGCGATTTGACCACAGTCGTTGATCAAAGGGAGAGTCTGTATAGTTGATCTGGAAAGTAGAGAGTTGGGGTGACTCATAGCAGATTACCTGATATGCGAAGTTACGAAGCACCCAAGAGATTAAGCCTCGGGTCAGAGTTGGAGGTCACATCATTGGAGGATTAAGGGAGGAGCTAGCATGTCGCTAGGCTCCACATCGGAGATAGTCGAGTTTCAAAATGCCTTTTTGATAAGCATATGATCATAGTTCGTGGTCATGTGGAAGGAAGGGGCTTAGCCAAAAAATCTAGCACCCACTGTGTAGTTTTCTCAGGAAGGGAAAAGGCACCAAAGGGATGAGCGTGCAGAGGTTTTCTCTGTAACTTCCATAAAGGAATGATTGTTTCTGCTACAGAATTTGAAGAGGCTTCAGGGTGATTGCTAGAGGAGTTGAAGAGTCTCGAGGTAAATTCTAGTGGTATGAAGATTAATCATAGAGACAATTGACATATGAAAAAGTATTGAACTCTGTAACTGGCATAGAAGCCAAAGAATCCTAGCATAACGACCATTCATGATGAATAGACTGGGTATAATTGCAAAGAATATGAAGAGTTTCCAGGACGATCTGGAAGAGGACTTGGCATGAGAAAGACATGCAAAATAGAGAAGAGGGTGTGATTCTTTGATAGCTAGGCATGTGGGTAGAAGGAGACTGTGAGCTCAATCTGAAGTTGAGTTGAGAGGCACAACAAATGACATGCAGAGGTAGCATAGAGCATAAAAACATAAGAGAAGTTGAACAGAAGGAAACGTTGCGCAGGAGGAAAAAGAGAAGAGCATAGAAAAACTATAGAGGATAAAACGCATAAGAACATAAAGTGCAAGGGGATGCAAGGAAGAAGACATTGATGTAGGCAGAGAAGAGAGGTGTAGCAGAGCAGTGATGTGACTAGTAAGCCATTGATAAATCATGTATCATTGTAATAACTTTCAGGAAGCAAAGATTTATATCTTAGGGTGGTAGGGTGGTGCTAGGGAGGATTTTTGTCCTCAGAGTTTCAAGTGGGTTCTTGAACACAGGGATTTGTAGATTCCATCTGGTTGTATCTAGAAAAACAAGGGTGGTAGGGTGGTGTAAGGGAGAACTATTTTTCTTTGTTATATAGGTTGGTGCCTGTGTGACTGGAAGTTGATGCTTCCATCCAGTTGGTGTTGGAATACTCAGGGAGTTGGTGCTTCCTTCTAGTGGGTGCTAAAGAAACCAGAGAGTTGGTGCTCTCAACAAGCTGCAGCTTGTACAGGTTGGTGTCTGTGTTTCTAGAAGTTGGTTGTTCCATCCAGCTGGTGCTGGAACACAAAGGGAGTTGGTGCTTCCTTCTAGTGGGTGCTATAGAAACTAGAGAGTTGGTTCTCTCAGCAATTTGTTGCTTGTAAAATAGAGTTGGTAGCCTCAAAGGGATTTGATGCTCCTAAGAATGATAATTTACAAAAAATAAAGACTACTTATCATATCAAGAAGAATAGGTTTTTCCCTTTATGGGTTTCCTTAGGAAAAATTTATCTCTGTATATTTCATGTGTGTGATTGATGTTGAATATTCTATTGCTTACTTCCCTGCATTATTGTGATCATCATTGAGTGTTTTGTAAAGAGTTTAAAATGGACATAATTGTTTAAGCATAGTAACAACTGATTCACCCCCCCTCTCAGTTGTCCAACAACTCTGACACTCCCTATCACAAACTCGTATGTTTGTTTAAGTGGCCTTGAAGAGTTCCTCTCCACACATATTTCAAGTACCTATATCTTAGACTACTTGGTGAACCATACAAATAAATGTCTAGTTGATTTTAACTATTAATCGCTGATTTTAAGTGGCTTGATTTACTCAAAAGGGTATGGACATGCAACTTATGGTGTTTTCAAGAGACAAAAGAGAAGAAATAAAATCTTTAGAGTATTTGTACAAAAGAAAACTAGGTTCTACATTTGAAAAATGGATTTTAAATCTTTGCAAATGAAAACTTTTTGAAGTATAGCCCAAGATCCCAAAATGCAAAACGTTTCCTAGAATGCTCTTTTTGTTTTACAATGCAAATGCAAACTACTAAACTTTCAAGGAAATAGCAAAGAAGGAACTTTGGAAATAGAACTCTTTTCTTTTGTAATAAACATCTTATGCTACAACTACCAAACAAAAATGCATAACTAAATGCAACAAATTTTTATTTTTTTGAATGCTTAGAAAATAAAATCATAAGTAAATGATAGTTTTCATTTTTCAAAGAACAAACAAGGTAAAGAGAAAATAAACCCAAGACTAACACATACCCTAAACCACTGCTTGAATGCAGATATTCACTGGAATCCACAAGAGGATATAACGCTTACAAGATCACCCTAAACCCTCAAAGAAAACAAAAGAAAATAAAGAAACAACAAGGGTTCTTTACAAAGTGAAAGATAAAGTAAATCTTTCACCCAACCAAACACAATTAACAAAGACCCTGAAGAGTTCAAGAATTCTTGAGAAGAACAAAGCTTCTTTCCAGGAAAGAATTTTTTTTTTTTAAATCCTTCCAAAACACAGAGACATGTGTTGTGCACAAGTAGTCTATGTATGTACGCGGGTTGTATACTATGCAGAATGTGTATGTACACATGATATACAGAGGACAAGGAGCATACACCTTTGCAAACTTTCAAAAAAGAAAAAGGTTTGGACAACCAACTGGGTAGGAAAGGATGGTAGGTACCTAGAAGGTGACCAGATACCCTAACTTACTCAGTAATCTTGGAAAACTCAAAAAGAAACTAAAAAAAATCAAATCAAACAAAAATATCCCACTAAGACCCTAGAGAGACCCCCCAGTGGAGTTGCTAATTTTTCTATGGGGAAAATCCCCCTAAACTAGGTCTAAGAAATATGTAGAGTGATAACTCCCTTAAAAGAATGGTTTACCCTTAATCTACCCAAAAACCATCTAAACTAAGTGATGAGAGAGAAAGGAAAGAGAGATTAATGAGTTCACCTGCAGTCCTTGTGGTTGGTGTAGACCTCTTTCTCTTGTTTATGCCTCCTAGATCACAGATCTCCTCCCAAAGATGACCTGCAATGGGTTAGGAATATAATGCAACAATACATACAATCTCTAATTATCACTTTGAAAGTCTAAACATAGATATAAATGCTCAAATTAAAAAAAACATGTAAACATAGGGTTTTGGGACAAGGATAAACTCTTTTATTCAATTTCAAGATAAAAAGGGTTACAACCTTTGCTAACAACTACTCCACAAACCATGTCCAGGATCCTCTATCATGGCTCCAAGTGCATCAATCCCACATTATCTTCTCTCAACCAACATATCACCAAGGGAAGGAGGAAGGGTTGCATAAGGAGAAAGGCTAGAGGAGAAGGTTGAGGCTAAAACTCAGAATGAGATGCAAATCTTGGGCTAAGAAAGGGAAGAGATTTTGGAAAAAAATTCTTATTCTCTTTCTCATGTTCATAAATGACTCCCTAAAACCTCTTTTTATATGAGAAAAAGATGGTTATTTATTTTGGAGACTGGCTACAAGGGGTAAAATGGTTAGGAAACCCTCTGAATTTCATGTAATTTTATATTTTATGCAACTTTTGGAGGTAAACATGGGCTAACTAGCATGAATCATGTGTGTGTACACAAGATAACTAGTATGCAACACATGTGTGTACGTGGGCTATTAGTGCAGCAGGGCACATACACTATCCAAAAAATGGTTTTTTAGAAGTAAGCCTCTGTTGCATTTTTGGCAAAGTATGAAAATGGATGGGACAATGTCTAGTATGCACAGATATGGAATTTTGTACTATAACATGGATACCTCTAAGCTCAATTTATGTTCCTTCTCATGAAAATATCATGAAAATATGTTGAAAATTAAATGCCATTGTTCCTAATGGTTGTAACTATTAGTGCTCAAAATGTACCACTAAAACATTTAGCACCTGCATCAAATTCATACTAGATTCACTAAATTTCCATGGTATTTTTCCAGTAATCCTTGGCCTATGATCGGAATTCAAGGTGACCAGCTATTATTAAAATTTCTTATTGTTATATTCTTCAGATCCTGAGTTTTTAATGTTTTTTAACAAAAAATAAAATTAGTTTTATTTTTTTTATTAAATATTCTTTTATTTAAAAAAAGGAGAAGTCTTGTTAAGAAAATGGGTGGTGTGGGCATTAGTGACTTTTTCTATATTACCAAACATCTATCAACTATCGATCCATTATCCACACTACATATCGAGCTAACACCTATACCAAGTCACAATACACAAGACAAAGTCAGTGCACAAGTGCAAAATCAAGACACCAAGGAGAGGTCCATAATGTGCTCAACGTGTTGATACGCTATAGATCCATTAGCGTTTTTAAACACCATATAGCCTCACTGCGCCGACAATGTGGGATATTTCCCCAAAACAAAAACAAAAACCCTGAAACATGTTTCCATCAAATGATTTCAAACTCCATATGTCAAGTGTTGAACTGAGCCAAGATTCCATACTCTATCCAAATCTTGGTGATCGGGCATAAAACATCAACATCATCCATATTCAAAGGACAAGTGCATAAGGTGTTGTGGATTACTACCAAGCAATGCCAACGACTTCCCAAAATCCAAGTGTTGTCACGAGGCTCCATTTTCAAATTCGGTTCAGGGTTTGTCAAAGGGAAATGAGTACGGTATTCAAGAAGAGCAGTAATAGAATGAGAATGGAAGCTATCACAAAAAATTTTGCAGCTCTGGGGTTTATGTCTCCTTATTGAAGAGGGATACTTCTAACAAGAATTATTTTGTTGTATCTTTTCCTTGGAATGAAAGTTGGTTATGTTGCTTGTTTCTTCCCTAGGATGGTATTTTTTATCCTTACCATATTGAAATTTACTTGTAGGGAAGTCACATCATATGAGTTGTCCCTATATCCCTTTTCTTCATCCTTTTATACCTTTGGTTTGGCATCACTTTGCCTCTTACATTCTTAGGTGGATTTAATGGGACCAAAGATGAAGCCATACAATATCCAGTAACTAACCACATCCCTAGAGAAATACCTACCATAAAATATCCATTATGGCTTCTTGTCCTAAGAGTTGGTACCTTATCTTTTGGGACCATCTTCATTGAGATTTTCTTCATCATGTCTAGCATCTGGTCGGAAGGTTTTACTATGTGTTTGGGATCTTATTTGTTAAGCATGGTCTACTCGTTATTGTGTGTGTTGAGGTCTCTGTGGTTTTTTCACATACATACACTTTTTCATGGAGAATTGGTAGTGATTTATATCTCTTTCAAAGTATAGAGAACAAAAAGGAGGTGCGCTATGAAATCATAAGGTGCACTATGAAAACATTTGGGAACTGGAAAAATCATTTACAGAGGATCACCAAACAGAGTGCAGAAAATAATGGCAAGAAAACTTGAAGCAGATTGCCTTTGAGGTATAGTTTTCTTTCTATAATTCCAACACAAAGCTAGTGACAGGATTGAAAGTGTTTGATTTGTCTAGGTTAGAGGCTCTTCCAGTAGCCTAGAAAAAAGAATGGACAAACAAATGCTATGTAATATAGAAGAGAGCACAGGAAACTAGCAAGAACCTTATTTATATGTTTTTTCTTTTGAATCAGGTTATGAAGCTAATTAGATATGTTTGGAAAGTTGGTAGTATTGAGTAAGAATGGATGTATTTTTAATGTAGATTCCAAGACAACCTTTATTGAGAGATCATAGAGATGCAGTATTGCCTTTTCTGTATTAACATAAAATTTGAAACACTTTGTTGCAATGTTACTTTATAGTATCATTGCATTTGATTTATGGGTTGTTGTTGGAGTGATATTCAGGAAGAAGCCTTATCAGAAGGCCTATTTACCAAATATATGAAAATATATCATATCAACCATCTAAAGTTGCAGCAAGATCAATTTTGGCTTGACTGATATTAACAAAGTGTTGCAGGTTTTACTGGTGAGGATGAAATTTTGTTCTATGCATATTCTAAGCATGAAATGGTTTTAATGCTACTCATACAAAGGTGTTACAATAGTCAGCAACTTTCCTAATGTATGATAATTTAAATAAGGTGCCATATTGGAAGGATCGACTTCAAAGTTGATATGAAAGATAAGGCTATACATATAAACCTAGTAGGCAACTTGTATCTACATGTCTCAAAGCATGGGAAGGCAGAGTATCCCTGACTTCAAGCACCATGAGGATTTGGAAGAAGCAATCAAGGGGTAAGGATCAGTTAAAAACAAATGGCAGAGGCACCTGGAAGATAGTTAAACAGTCAAAGGAAAGTTAGAGACAAATGGTAGAGTATCCCTAATTTCAAGGCATCAATTGAGTATATCAGCAATCAATTCAAATTTGTTCCTGATTTTATGGACAAGTGGCAGTCAAATGCAGACTTTAAGGCACCAGAAGATGAAAAACAAGATTTGCCATCAAACCCATATTCAGCAAGATAAGGTAGCATTCGAAGGAATCCAAAGGCACATGTGGCAGATTTGGAATCTTCGACAGTTTGATATTTTTCAAATATGTTTATTGTAGTTTGATTATATTAGGAGAAAAAGTAGGAACTAATAAGTGGGGGGAATTGTGTGTTTAAGATAGGTTTTTTTTAATAGGAGAGGGGTTTAGTTGTTAGAGGCACGAGAGGTTTTTAGGAGCATAGGAAAGGACTTTTTATTTAGTTTGTAATCTTGAGGGGCATGGGTTGTAAACTCTTATGTTATTGAAGATTAAGATGAGTTATTTTATCATATTTTTTTTTGTGTTAGTCATTCTATTCTTCTTCTTGTTTTGATCATATTATCTTTGATTTATGGATCCCTGAAATAGAAAAAGATCTGTTGTAAACTTTCCCATCTACCATTGTTTACTTTTCAAACATTTCTTAGTTCTCTTTGCAGATAGGATCTTTGCCTGGTGAATGTTCATGTTTATGTCAGTTCTTATATTCTTCCCTTTATCATCAAATAGATCCTTTATCTGATAGGTAGCTTAAATTCCTTCAAGGAACAAAGTTCTTATGAATCCATTTCCCAATGGTCCATCATTGATCTGCAGTGATCTTTGTTATATTTTACTTACTCTATCTTGTTGATCCCTGATTTTAAACTTATTCAAAAAAAAATCTATGTCACCAAGCTTACTCCCATTTGTAGTCTAGGAGTGACTCTTGGAGTGATAACAATAACCATTAGACCCCTAATATAACATCATCACCACCCATTTGGATTTAAATCATGGGACTATCCAAAAAATACTCCCCCATGTTGAGATTAATACTATGGCACTTCCCAAAACAATTTATGGTACCTCCATATGAAATCATTACTTGAAACTCTAGTGCTAGAAATAAAATGTAATTGAGATATTTTACTATTCTTTAATTGATGAACTTATGGATACTGCCAGAACTGATCAACATTGTTACCTTTTTTTTTTCGATGTATCTTTGTATCTTGAGGGTTTGTGGAGTATTGATGTCATCGAATGCATGACAAGATATCGTTGGAGTAGTATATTCTCGATCTAGATCCTATGATGGTTCCAATTCTTAAACTTATTTCTCTTCAAAATCTATGTAGAATAATTTATTCTTGTCTCATTTATGCCCCATACTATACGTGTTGTCACAATTGAAACATAGTCCCTTTTCTCTTATTTCATCCATTTGTTATGGCTTCAACCTTGTCAGTTGAGGTACAATTGTCTTATGAACTGCAAAACAATCTATGCTTCCTATGTATGCTCCAATGGTAGGTTGTGTAGCTTTATTCATGTCTTGATTATGACAATAAAATTGCACAGCTTCCATAATATTTGCAGGATGTCTTAGGAAAATATCATTTTTAATTTTTTTCTTTTAATCCACCCATGTAAGCTTCCAACAAATTTTCATCACTTATGTCATTCACCCTTGTGGTCAATACTTGAAATTATGAATTATAATCTTCAATATCACCTAAGTGCTTGATTCTTGTCAATTGACTGAACTAATCATGTTCCCAAACTTTCTCATATTGTTCTTCTAAGTTTCTTGTAAATAAAACCCAAATATAATGATAACAAGGAGGCTTCCTTTTAACTCTCCATTGATACAATTGATATGGTTTATTCGCAAATTTCAAGGTTTCTATGTGAATCCTTTTATTATCATTCATATTATTATTTAGATAAAAAAAAATCCATTTGGTTCACCCAAGTAAATACCTATGTTCCATAAAAATTCCTTAATTCAACCTTGGGAAGGTTCACTCTTTTTGGAGGCCCCGCATAAGTAACCCCATTATTGGAGTTAAATCCCCCTTGAAAATTCTTATAATTGGAAATTTGTTCAACTTGAACACTATCTTTATTTTCACGAGTCCCTTCATACACCTTATCAATTTTAGGTAACCTCCCAATTAACGATTCGATAATATTTTGTTCCATTGTTTCCATATATATTTTTATCTCTTCCTAATTTTCACCCATCGTCTTTTTCATGTCATTCTTATTTTCAACCATCTTCTTTTCCATTTCACCCATCTTCTTTTCCATGTCATTCTTATTTTCATCGATTTTGTTTTTTATTTTATCTTTCAATTCTATTTTATGGTACTCCTAAGAATATGTTAAATCCACTTTTCTCAACATACTAACACTCATTTCATCAACTTGGTTATTTAATTGGATTATCCTATTTTCAAAGTCTTCATTTTCTTCAGAAGTCTTGTTTGAGTTTTTATGAGGAGTACCAATATTATTTCTTGTAGAAAACTTTTCCATGTGAAACAATAATACTTCTCCTTTTTTTTCCTTTTTATCACAAATTTTGAATCACCAAAAATAGATCTCCTAATAAAAA
>JZKD02S1750415.1:72074-87596 GCA_000966675.3 Picea glauca
GGGGGAGTGGATTGGAGAATATAGGGGAGGGGTGGGTTGGTGAGTATGGGGGTGTATTGGTGAGTCTGAGGGTTTCATATTTCCTTTTCACAAATAGGATAGGTGATCCCCATGGAGACACAATGGGTTTAATATGTCCTTTCTCAAGATATTCTTGCAATTGCATATTCAAATCCATTAACTCTAGGGTACTCATCCCATAAGGAGCCTTACAAATTGGTGAAATTCCCTGCATAAGGTCTATTGAGAAATCAATGTCTCTCTTTGGAGGTAGTCCTGGTGCCTCATTAAAGAATAGATCTTTGAATTCTTGAAAGATGGGGTAGCTTGGGATATTTATCCTATATTAATTCCAAAATATGGGTTACATACAAGTGTCATCCCCCAATAAAACACTTATTCTCCCTCAAGGTTGAAATATACCTAACGGAGATGGTCTTTGCAATACCTCTCAATATTCTTGGTTTCCATATTCATAATTACATTCAAACATCTTGTTGTATTAATCAAGCTTGACTCGATGTTCTTCCAACTAGTACATATCAATAAGGGCACCATATGAACCAAGTGACAAAATATTCAAATTTTCCCAAGTGGACATCTATCCACCATTTCATTGACTTTACTCTCAGTTCCAATGGCTAACTATATTAACCATGACTTATTATTCTTACTCTTCTTAAGAGAACATTGTTCAACAAATTTAGGAGAAATATAATTGTGACTATATCATGGATCAAACAAATGGAAAGGTATTTTTTAGAAATATTTCCTCCCACCTCAACCATTGTTGCTTGATGATCCACTTGACAATCTTCCTATGCAACATTCCTAGCAATGGTCCTTGCAACATCATTTATGGTTATAGCCTCATTTATGATATGAACATTATTGGGTTCTCCTTATAATATTGAAAATTTCTAAGTAAACTTTCTTGTACACATCCCCAACATCGAATAGGGTCTCTTGGCCTCTTCCCCACAATTTTTGTTGGCTTTGTTCCACTTTGTGCTAGTTGATTCTTAAACTTTGGTTACTTGATCCATTTTTTCCTCTAGTCAAGCTTCTTTTTCTTCTTGTATTTCCATGTCTTGTGGACTTCTAGTTTGTTTTCATTTTCTCATAACATCATTTATATTTTCAAATGGCCTATGATCTAGGAGGATCCAGAATGCTCACAGAGGTCCAGGAGGATCCAGAATGCTCATAGAGGTCCACAAAGGTTCATAAATTATCAACATTATACCATATCAAATTTTCTATAAAAGGACATCAATACGTATATTTCGACGATAGATTTCCAATGGTGAAAAAGTTGCCTCAAACAGAGTTCATATGCAAAAGATATGGTCGGTCAAAGTTCAGGTCAAAACCAAGGGAAAAAAGGTAAAAGTCAACAGGTTCTAAGGTGACATGTGTCACCACTGAAAGGGTGACATGTGGCATGACCATACGGTGTTGATGTGGCCACACCATGGGGTGCCACATGGCACACCATATGTCTGATTGGGAAAGTGATGTGGTATACCATACATGCAGGTGGATCAATCATATGTTGACGGATGGTAGAGATAGAACAATGAGAGGTTGTCAGGTGGAAGCCTCCCATTGGCCATTAATGGTTAATGTTTGTTTAAAAACAAAATTGGATCCCGAAGGATCGAACCTAGGTCTCCCGCCCACCAAACCAAGGGTCTAACTGTTACACCATATGATTTCCACTTAACCATATATGGCAGCAAATATATTTGAATTAATCTAAAGGTTCGTTTGATGGGAAAAGGGCCGAGGGATATAGCCCCCGACCCATGTTTCATTTGAAACCCATATAACCATAAACTATATTTGTGTGCGGGGTTATTGAAACTATATGCATATTACCACACATATATTATTTATAACATATGGTTTAAACAAAGACCATAAAATATGGCAAGGTCAACAAGGTTTGACCCCGCGACCAGTAATGATTTTAGGGGCTAAATTTCGCTCATGGGATAATTTTCCATGGTTTTCCCAAAAATGATATTCACTATTTTAAAAATGATTCACCCAAATTCTATAGGATAAAATTATTTTACCTTAACAATCGCCCAAATTTTATAAAAACTATATAAAATACTTAGAAATTTGATTATTTTTACAAAAATATCACCAAACATTTATAGTTGACATATGAAGGATTAGTAAGATTCGTCAAGGTTTCTACATTTTAAAATAAATTTCCATCCTTAAAATCATCCCTTCCCGCGATATGCCACATATATTCCAACAACATAACCTTTGCACCAAAGTTGTGGTTTTGTTATGGAACCCGCCTAACAAATAATTAATGTGTGCCATAAATTATGGATGGGAGGTTAGGGTATGCGCCCTATTTAATTGGTGCATGGATCGAGGAAAAGGAAACACATCAATTTTAGATTATGGCGTCTTGAAGTTCATGCCAAGGCTAACTAGACTTGGAGGCTACATCTTAATGCATGCCATGGGGTTTCGACACAGAAGTTTATGAACTTTTTACTTATTTTTATCAAAATTTCGCAAGGAAATTGATGGTGCACATTGTTTCTGAGTTTAAGCAACGTGATAAAAAGGTCATTTTAAAACAAAATCATTTGAGAATTAATAAACAGGCCTCTATTGGAAGCGGATCTAGAGATGTATCCCAAATTGGGTGAACTCCATTATCAAACTTGTGTATGTGATTTCAATATTTTTGTTCTATTTCCACTTGGTTATTTGCAAGTTGTTTATCATTAAAGTGTGTTTGGATAGATAAGTAATTCATGTGTATTTTACAATCAATCAAGTGATCATTATTATTTTGAAGGTCAAGTATATGTTATTATGTTTTAAAGATTAATAAGCATCTAAGAATTGTTCGGATCAAGTTGGTATCAGAGAAAGGTTTTACAAGTGGTTGCAAGTGGATGCTTACAAGGTCCAAATCCAAGCAAGGAGAAGGAAAACTTGTTAATTACAATCCTGATATTAGTTCAAGAAGTTTTACTCGTCAAAGAGAAATGACTTCACCAAGAAGGTTGGGTCCTTACAACTCTGAATATGATTTCTTTGAGGATTTTAATTTAATGAAATCCATGGTGGAAGAAATGTATGAGGGTCGAGAGAAGGACAAGGAGGAAGGTATGTGGGAGAAAGTTGAACCAATCAAAGAGAAAGGAGGAGGTTATGAAGGTGGCCCTTTAGAACCCTCCTCACCATCATCCTCATCATCATCTTCTTCTAAGGGAAGTAAACATTATTCACATAAAAGGAATCCCTCTAAGAAGTCTGATCATAATCTTCCTTTATTAAAATTGGATTTCAAGTTTGAATTTCTGACCTAGAATGGAGAATTGAATGTCGAGAAATTGGACAACTGGATCAAGCAAATAGAGGTATATTGCAAGGTTCAAAATATCATGGATGATGTTCAAAGATACAATTAGTTTCTCTTCAACTAAGTGGCACATTCTTAATATGGTGGGAGAGTAAGATGCAAGTTTATATTGTTCAAAAGGGTAAAGTAATCTCTTCTTGGGATAAATTTACTAAGGCCGTAAGAAAAATATTATATCCATTAGCTTATACACAAATGAAAATTATAGAATGGAAACATCTAAGACAAGGTAAAGGCCAAAATATTCAAGCATATACACAGGAATTCAAAAAGAAGGCATTATCCTTAGGATTTCCATTGTATACTCATGAAACTCTTGTAAAATATATTGGTGGCATGCACTCATATCTTCGACACATTGTATTAATGTTTAACCCTACTAGCATTGATAAAGTGATAGTACAAGTGACACATCTAGAGGCTAGTAAGGGGAAGCATGTGATTGAAGAAAAGAAGCCATACAAGTTTGAAAAGAAACCGAAAGGAAAATGGAAGAGTAAGAAGTCAGCTACAGTAAAGCAACTTGAATAAATACCTACATGTTCCCACTGTAAGAAAAAGGGAGATGATGAATCACAGTGTTGAAAGTTGCATCTAGAATTACGACCAAATAATTTTAAGGATAAAGTGAAGCAGAAGACTATTGCATCAACTCAACAGGATCTAGGATCAGATTTTGGGAATGAATATGAGATCCTGGAAATAGGAAGAAAAAGGTATATCTACTATCAATTTTGATTTTTCAATTCAATCTACCAAATTGGAAAGTGTTATTGATCAAAAGAAAAGAAGTGATATTTTCCATGTCAGGGTTATAGTCAATCATACAAAGGTAGACACTTTGTTTGACAGTGGATCTCAAGTTAATTTAATATCTAAAGCAATTGTTAAGAAGATGGTTTTAAATATGACACCTCATAAAAATTCATATCCATTAGGTTGGGTGTGTGACGATGCTAAGTTGTAGGTGACGAAACAGTGTAAGATCATACTTACAATTACAACTAAGTTCTTTGACGAGGTTGAGTTAGATGTTGTGCCTCTTGATATTTGTGGAATTGTCTTGGGTAGTCCATATCTATTTGACAGGAACGAAATATTATATCATGAAGAAAATAAATATCACCTTTTCAAAGATGGGATTGAATTTATTTCCAGATCTCATCCAATCAAAACTAATGTTTCTTTAGTGAGCACAGGGAAAATGAAGAGACTTGTGAATGCAAGTAAATATTTTGTTCTCATGATAGTGAAATAGAAAGAAGAGTATATATATGATGTTTTATCATGTTCTGATCTAGGTTGTAAACAAGAGTTGGTTAAAATCACATCTAACTATGATGAGTTATTTCAAGAACCCACAGAGTTTCCTCCTAAGAGGGAGGTTGAACATGAAATCTATTTGCAATAGGATGCTCCTATTCCTAACATTGGTATGTATAGATCATCAGTACTAGAGAATGCAGAGATAAAGAAGAAAGTTCAAGAATTTCTCGATAAAGGAATTATAAGGCCAAGTTCCTCTCTATGTGGATGTCATATTGTATTAGTTCCAAATAAATATGGCACATGGAGGATGTGTATTGACTTTCGAGCACTGAACAATATTACAATAAATAATCATTATCCTCTTCCCAGAATTGATGATATGTTGGATCAGTTAAAGAATGTTGTTGATTTCACTATGTTGGACTTGAGAAGTGGTTACCATCATATCAGAATTGTAGAAAGAGATATATGGAAAACTTGTTTCAAGAAAAAGTAGGGGTTGTTCGAATGGTTGGTTATGCCATTTGGGTTATGCAATGCACCTGCGACATTTATGAGGGTAATGAACGATGTTTTCAGGCCTTACATAGATGATTTTTTTATTTTCTAATTAGATGATATATTGATCTTTAGTTGAATATTGGAATATCATATAATGCATGTCAAGACAATATTTGAACTCTTGAAGAAGGAGAAGTTGTATGTAAAAATGTATAAATGTGAATTTGGAAAAACGTATCCGGTATATTTGGGTTACATTGTAGGGAATGGTTACCTAAAGATAGATCCTGCAAAAGTAGAATTCATTGTGAATTGGCCTAAGGAAACTACTACCACATAAGTCAGAAGCTTCTTAGGAGTAGTACAGTACTGGAGGAAATTCATTGCTAATGCTTCTTTCATAGCATCTCCTCCGCATGAATTAACAAGTGTTAAACAGGTATTTCAATGGGGATGAAAGAAGCATAAATCCTTCAAGACATTGAAGGAGAAGGTAAGCATTGCACCAGTTTTGTCTCTTCCAGATCTTCAGTAGCCACTTGAGATTCAAACCGATGAAAGTGGATATTCCATGGCAGCACTATTGATGCAACGAGGAAAACATGTATGTTATCATTATGAGACTTTAATTCAAGCAGTAATTAACTATCCAAAATATGATAAGGAATTGTATGAATTGGTACAAAGTGTGAAGAAATCGAAGCATTACTTAATGGGAAAGGAGACAATAATTCATATAGATCATCAACCGTTACAATATTTGCAGTCACAGACCAAGCTACAATAGTCATGAAATTTCAGGTGGATGGGTTTCTTACAACAGTTTCATTTGGTAATCAAGTATAAGAAAGGTATTCTTAATAAGGTTGCAGATATGTTGTCAATACCAGTGATTAATGCATATTTGATACTAAGGTATAATCCTTTATATCATGAAATTTATATTGAACAATATGTTAAGGATGATGATTTTAGAGATATATGTGAAGCATTAACTCATGGAAATCAGCAATCAGATTATTATATGCATGACAATTTTTTATATCAACTTGGAAAACTTTGTACACCCAGAGATGAAAGAGTAAATTTGATTATAATCTCATACATCTCTCATTTATGGTCATTTTTGGGTTGGTAAGACAATATCACAATTGCAGAGATATTGTTATTGACCTCGAATGCATGAGTCAGTTTCCAAGTATATAAAAGGGTGTGTTATGTGTGCCACAAGAAATCATAGCAAAAGAAATTTGGGCTTATATACACAATTTGCAGTACCTCCCCATCCATTGGAAAGTATATCCATGGATTTTTTAGGGGGTTTTCCAATGTCCAGGACATCTCATGATTATTTATATGTTGTTGTGGATTGATTCAGTAATATGTGTATCTTAATTCCATGCAAGAAATAGGTCACAGTTGAATAGACAACATAGATGTTCTTTGCTAATGTATGGGTTCAATTTGGGTTCCTTACATCTATTATATCATATCGAGAATATCACTTTTTGGAAAAAAATTGGTCTCATTTATGGGAGTTGATGGAAACTAAGCTAAAGAGGAGCACAATTTTTCATCTACAAATAGATGGAAAAATAGAGGTGGTAAATAGAACAATGGTACATCTACTTCGAGGATATTGCAGAAAGCATCCTAGGCTATGGTATGAATAGTTTCCTTATGTACAACATTCCTATAATCATGTCATGCGTTCTTCTACTTAGAGAACTCCTTTTGAAGTATGTTTTGGTTACTTTCCTAAATCACCTATGGAATTTTCTTTTGGAGAAGCACGTAAATAATATGGACAAGATGATACAAATAAAGCTAAAATTTCCATTTAGAATATCTAGCAGGTACATCAGGTAGTACAAGAAAAATTGGAGGAGAGCCAAGCCAAGTATAAGGCAAGGCATGACAAACATCAAGTTGATCATCAGTTTGAAGTCATTGATCAATTATGGTTGCATATCGGCAAATATATAATGAAGGGTGAAGATAAAAAGCTAAGTCCAATCCGATATGGTCCATTCAAGATATTAGAAATGATTGGTACTAATTCCTTTTGTTTAGATATACCATCCTACATGAAAATGTATTCAGTGGTAAATGTTGAGAATTTGAAGATTTATGAGCCTCCTATGATTATGGATGAAAATTAAAGTATTCGGGTTCTAGAAGTTGATGATTTTTCACCAGAGTATTTAGACAAGCTACTGGAAGATGTTATTCTCGATAGAAGAATCAAGAATTCACAGCAAGGTGATGTGGAATACATTTGAGTTTGTCTTAAAGGGGTGAAACCAAGTAAATAAAAGTGGATGGAGATCGGAAGGGTGAGGGAGATTTACCCTCACTTAGTTGTTGAGTAATCAAAACATTTGGAGGTCCAAAAGGCTTTGAATGGGGAGGAATGATCCAAGAGATCTAAAACACTCACAGAGGTCTAGAAGGATCTAGAACACTCACAGAGGTCCAAAAAGGTTCAGAAATCCTCAAAATTCAACTATATAAAATGTTCTTGAAAATAGCATCAATTCATAGAGTTTGGTGGAAGCTTTCCAATTATGCAAAAATCACCTCAAATGAAGTTCATATGCAAAACATTTGGTGAGCCAAAGTTTAGGTAAAAACTAGGGAAAAAAGGAAAAAGTCAACAGGGTCAAAGGTGACATGTGTCACCACTAAAGGGTGGCATGTGGAACGAATGTATGACCTTAGGATCCTGATGTGGCACACCATACATATGACTGAGGAAGTGATGTGGCATACCATACATACAAGTGGATCAATCATATGTTGACACGTGGCAGATATAGACCAATGAGATGTTTCCATGTGGCAGCCTACCATTGTCCATTAATGGGTAAGGTTTGCTAAAACATTTGTTGGAGCCCAGAGGATTGAACCCGGGTCTCCCACCCATCAAACCTACGATATAACTATTACACCATATGATTACCACTTAACCATATATAGCAGCGAATATATTTGAATTAATCTAAAGGTTCATTCAGTGGGAAAAGGGTCGAGGGCTATATCCCATGGCCCATGGTTCATTTGAAGCCCATATAATCGTTCACTATATTTGTGTGTGGGGTTTTTGAAAATATATGTGTATTACGATAGATATGTTATTTATAACATATCGTTTAAACAAACACCATAAAATATTGCAAGGTCAATGGGGTTTGACCCTGTGACCTGCCACATATATTCCAACAACATAATTGTTGCAACAAAGGTGCGGGTTTGTTATGGAACCCGCCTAACAAATAATTAAAGTGTTCCATAAATTTTGTATGGGAGGTTAGGGCCCACACCTTATTTAATGGGTGCATAGTGTTACCACTAGAAGTTGTTCTTAGACTAATTTAAGAACAAACCTAATACCCATCAGAATTTGAAAAATTAAATCAATTTAAATTGGGTGGATCGGCAAGAAAGAACAATAAAGAGGGAAACATTATGACTGTAGATTAGTAATATACCATTGGGCATGGTGTCAAAAAAACTCTGCAGATTGAAGGAAATCAAGCTAAATATCAGGTTAAGAGCTTATATGATTATGATTAGAAGAAAGGAAAGTGAAAAAAAAAATGTCTACTAAATGGAGATCCTCTCTACAGAATAGATTGAAAAATGCTTGAATAGAAACAATGATTAACAGGCCAGCTACAGCAGATCATTTGCTACTCAAGGATCCATTATTCAAAGACAACCTTTGATCTTAAAAACCTGCAATATATTTAATCAAGAAGATAATCAAATAAATGGAAAACAAATAAGACAAGTTGATAAACAACTCTCATGAATATTTAATGGAAGAAATGTTGATTACAAACAGGCCCTCGGGATAACAAATAAGTAGCTAAATTGCTCCTCCAGCTCTCTCCTCTCTTGGATCATGAATATAACCCCTTTCCTTATCAAAATCCACTTCATTTATAGTGAATTATCTCTCTTACTATAAGGATGTTTAAACCAAGGAGCTATGTAGGATCCCCCTCCATTTAGGAGTTTGCTACAAAGCTTCCAACAAAAACATAACAAATTCCTATTTTTTGCATCTTGTTTATTGTGATAAATGCCTTTTGAAACAGGTCATGCTACTTGATCTGGTGATAGAACACATGTCCCTCATGTCCAAATTCCTCCTAGTAAACCATTCGAACCCCCTTAGATAGGTGGAATCCCACCTACAAATCGGATTTATCAAACTGTTAGAGTTCACAGTGCCATTGATAGCATGCATTGTGAACTTTCTTGTAGGTGATGATTTCAATGTTTCTCCCAAATGACGAACTGGGTGAGACTAATGTTTGGTCAGAAAATCCATGATATTATTATTCATCTCCACAAACAATTTCAATAGAACCTAGATCAACATTTAAAATTTATTATTAAAAAATGACTTTGTTCTATGTTAATTTCTACAAACTGTCCCAAATTACCAGTTCGCAGTGCCTTTGATAGTATGCGCTGCAACTTTCCTATAGGTTCCTGTTTCGTTCGAAATAAACTCAAATGATTCCAAAACCATGCAAGAAGCCTTGAAAACCTCTAATAAAACTGCTACAATTTATGAGTAATGAAAATAACTTGCATAAATAGTATATTCATAGCAGCATAGGACAAAACATTCCTTAGATTTACAATCCTACATATATAAGATATCATAGAAAAACTAATTGAAAGTTGCAGAAATAATTATTTATCCTCTTCTTTTCCTAGTGGCCTCCTGGGATAACATGTCCATATTCCTTTTATCAATCTCCTTTCTTGACTGGTGCATCTCTTGTTCAAATTCTTCCATGATCTTCTTTAATCTATATTGGATCCGCAACATCTGTAGTTGTTTCCAACTCGTGCCATGTTTGATCATTCCTAGTGTTAATACCTCACTTTGTGTTCTTGAACATTACACTAACATTTATTCAAGCTTGTAATCCACCATAAGATACTACAGGGATTTCGTAGTGCCAGAAGTGGTAGTATGTGACAGTTTGCAGCGCACTGTGATTTTGCAGCGCCTTTAACCAGATTACATCACATTGTTTTTTAATGAAAATGGAGATGAATTTGATACCTTTCCTTATTTACAAATGATGAATATTACCATGATGACATGAATACTCTTGTATAAGTGTTTCAAATTAGCTTCCTAGATTTAGGACAAACCAAGACCATGATATATTGATAGAACACATGACTCAAAACCTTGATACCATACCCCTACAAATCAAAACTAAGATTTTAAAATGAAGTAGAAGAATTGTTGGCAAGTGCACAGAGCCAGGACCACTCAAAACATGTGAGTTCTTCCAGAAATTCAACGTTGACGATTGCAGCCGATTTTTAAATATGCCTTCACTCAGCGCCGAAATTCACCTTTGGAGGCACGCATGAACCAATGTTGAATTTTACCCTTTGAGGCACGTTTTGGAAATTGTAAACAAAGAAGGAGTTTCCACTTCGGCTCTGGAATGCGAATGAAATAAGATAATGTAGGATAAATTTTAGAGTAGGAAAGTAGCCAGAGGAAACCCTAGAAACATCTTTTAGTTATGTAGAAGTTCACACACCTAGTTAGAACAGCGCAGGGAATACAGAGAAAAATTAGTTGTAAGAGAGAACTTGGCAAGCGCGCAGAGGTAGGAACACTCAACACATGTGAGTTATTACAGAAATTGAACGTTGACAATTGCAACCAATTTTGAAATCTGCCTTCACTCAGTGCCGGAATTCACCTTTGGAGGCACGCGTGAACTGATGTTGAATTTTACCCTTTGAGGCACGTTTTGAAAATTGTAAACAGAGCAGGAGTTTCCACTTTGGCTTTGGAATGCGACTGAACTAAGATAGTGTAGGATGAATTTTAGAGTAGGCAAGTAGCCAGGGGAAACCCTAGAAACATCTTTGAGTTATGTAGAAGTTCACACAACCAGTTAGAACTGTGTGGGGAATACAAAGAAAAATTAGTTGTAAGAGAGAAGTGGGAAGTTAGCAGGAGATCTCAGTATTTTTGAGTTACTATAATTTTGAATGTAATATGTAGCCATTGGGAACTTGTGAATATAAAATAATGTAAAATTGACCCAAATGTGTGGTGTTTGGACTATGTGCATTTTCCTGTTATTTTTTGTTTTCGTGAACAAGTGGATGGAACTGTGAATTTTCCTTGTTTCAGTTGTTTCTCTTCATTGGAAGCTTTACAAGGTGTGCATCAAGCCAGAGAGGAACACCATGGAACTGAGTTATCGAAATCCTTCAAATGAAAGGAGTGTGTGGGAGATCGAAGTCTGAACTAGACAAAGCTCAGGAGGAATAACACTTCGAAAGTGCTATCGAGATCCAGGAACTTATTCCCTAGAAGAGGTGAAGACCGAGTCTTCGAAAACTTAGAAAATTTTCTAATTCTGAAGTGAGTAAAAGCTCAGGAGGAAGAACGTTGTTGAGCATTGGATCGTGGCGGGAGATTTCATAGACCATCTGATTTGAGGGAGAAGTGAAAGATTTAATGTTGCGTAAATCCAGGAGGGGAGATCTCAGAGATCTAAATGGACGGTGAAGAAATCTCAAGGAGAGTCACGAAATACTACCAATCGTTGGATCAAGTGGAGTTGCAAGGAGGCCAGCAATGAGGAAGAGATCTAAGCCATAGATCTCAAGGACTATCATGAGCCGTCGATCGAATGCCAAGGCATTTCATCATTTCGACACTTCGGCATTTCAGCATTTCAGCAACCAGGAGTTCCAAGGAATAGGGATACAATAGAGGTCCTTGTCTCCCGAAACCCTGAATCATGAAGTAGCGAAATAGCGAGATCAAATGTGGACCATAGATCTCAGGAGCTATTGTGATTCGTTGATCGAACGCTAAGACATTTCGGTGTTTTGGCATTTTGGAATTTCGGTAATCTAAAGGAGCAGAGATATCCCTTTTGTTCTGATTTTGTGAATCACGAAACCCCAAAAGAGCGAACGCTAAGCCAGTTCGGCATTTCATGAACTGGGATTTCGAAAGATAGAAAACAAGGGAGCGCTTGCACCGTGATTCCCCGAATCATGAAAACCAATAGCGTTTTGGCATTAAGTGCATGGACACAGAGATGTGGTCCCGTGGATGGAGGCTAAGGGAGGAGCCAATCACGTTAAGCCCTTTTCGGCACTTCAGGACCCAGGAGGTTGAAGGACCAAGAATCATCTGCCGTCGGAATCATGAAATCGCGAATTTTGAAATCTCGAAAGGTGGAATGTGGTCACGGGTAGATTTTGTCATTTCAGGGTTTAGGTGTTTGAGAGACCAAGAGTCAGGAGACGTGGAGTCCCGGCTCATGAAACCGTGAAACCCCAAAATGTGAAAAGGAGGCACGCACAGGTTTTCTCAAGACCTATACCAGAGGATGAAGGGACCTGTGGATTTGTCCAAAGGGTTCCAACAGGAGCCCGAAGGGCAATTTTGGCTCAGGGATGAGAACGATCCAGAGACTGAGAGGTCACAAAATCTTGCTGAGGTAGGAGGTCTGCATCAGGTGGTATCAGAGCCTCATTTTTTCATCTGTAGACTTCAGGCAAAGGAGGAAAAGAAGGAGACAAAGAACTCGGAGTTGTATTCTGTGTGTGACAGATAGTCAACATAATGTCGCCAAGAAGATGAGAGCCTCCTTTAGCCAACCATGCTATAGAGAGGGAGATGTGAAAGATTCGTGCACAATTGGAAAAAATGGAAGCATCATGGAGAAGAGCACCTGACGTTGGGGATGTCAGTGATGCAGAAAGTGAAGAGGTTGAGGTTGAAGAAGTTGCAGAAGAGGATGTTGCAGAAGAACGTTTTTTGAGAGCAGTTTCTAGATTGGGAGGCAGAGCTAAGACAGAGGTCCCCATGTATGAGGGAAATTTAGAAGCCAAAGAACTGTTGGACTGGATAAGGTCCATGGACAAACACTTCAACTATGAATATGTCTATGAGGAGAAGGAGGTGAATCAGGCAGTCACCAGGCTAAAAGGACATGCAACACTGTGGTGGGATGAACTGTAGGATGAGAGAAGTAAAAGAAAAAAGAGGATAAAGAGTTGGGATAGGATGGTAGCCAAACTGAAGGATAAGTTCATACCCAAGGATTACCAGATCAATATGTTCAGGAAGCTATAGAACCTGAGATAGAAAGGGATGATAGTCAAGGATTACATCGAGGAGTTTTATCGGTTGAACATCAGAACTGGACAAAGGGAGAGAGACGAAGAAATATTCACCAGATATATAAATGGCTTGAGATATGAGATCCAGAATGAGCTTAGCATGGTGTCAGTAAGGACTATGGAAGATGATTATCAGTTTGAGCTTAAGGTAGAGGAGAAGCTGCCTAGAAAACAGAACCAGCGAGGAAGAGGTAAAAGCTCGATCCCAAGAAAAAGTAAGGAATTTAACCATGACAGAGCGCATCAGTCTAAGGACGAGACTGAGAAACCACACAATCACTCAGAATGAGGAGGAAGTTCATGAGGAAGACAGAGTGGTGGAAGAAACTCTTCTAGAGGAAGAGGCAGAGGAGGAGTAAGGTGCTATAATTGTGGAAAGGTAGGGCACATGTCTTGGGAATGTCCCGAGAAGAAGAAGGAAGGAGGAGAAGCTCACATTTCAGAAGAACAATGAAGAGATGTTGAGGCAGAGGGAGTAGAGGATGGAGCATCCCTGATGTTGAGAAAAGTTCTCTTAAAACAAAAGGCAGAAATTGAAAAACCAGTGTAGAGAAACAGTCTCTTAAGGACAACTTGCAAGACTAAGGATAAAGTATGCAAGGTAATCATTGACAGTGGGAATATTTACAACCTAGTGTCCATAAAGATGGTGGAGAAATTGGAGCTGAATACAACTGCATATCCAAGGCCATACAAAGTCTCATGGCTGCAAAAAGGACGCCAGGTAATGATCGTTAAACAATGCCTGGTTAAAATTAAAATAGGGAGATAGAAGGATGAAATCCTATGTGATGTAATTCCCATGGACGTATGCCACATTTTGTTGGGAAGACCATGGCAGTTTGACAGAAATGCCATTCATGATGGAAATAAGAATACATATACATTGGATAAGAATGGTAGAATGCATATGTTACTGTCGATGGAGGAGAAGAGAGAGAAAGAAGAAGCTAGCACAAGCATACTTCTCATGAGTGGGAAGGAACTCCTGAAAGAATTCAGGGAAGAATAGGAGATGAACTTTGCTATGGCAAGGAATCCTAGAGTCATCCTTACAAGTACATTAGTGAATTAGCTACCTGAAGAAGTTCAAGAGTTGCTGGATAATTTTGTTGATATAGTGGTGGATGAGCTACCAAACTCACTACCACCCATCAGGAGTATCATTCATCATATCAACTTGATACCAGGAGAAAGCCTGCCAAACAAGGCAATGTACAGATTAACACCTCAAGAAAATGAGGAGGTGAAGAACCAAGTCCAAGAATTGTTGGATAAGGGTTTAGTCAGAGAAATTTTGAGCCCATGCGCAGTACCAACTGTGTTAATCCCAAAGAAAGATGGAGGATGGAGAATGTGCATAGACTCTAGAACCATAATCAACATCACCATCAGGTACAGATTTCCTTTACCAAGAATGGATGACTTAATGGATTGCTTAAGTGGAGCAAATTTCTTTTATAAGATAGATCTGAAAAGTGGATATCACCAGATCAGGATGAGGGAAGGTGATGAATGGAAAACAACCTTTAAGATGAATGAAGGTCTGTATGAGTGGTTGGTCATGCCATTTGGCCTAATGAATGCCCCGAGTACTTTTATGAGGTTGATGAATGAAATTCTGAAAGATTTCATTGGCAAGTTTGTGCTTGTATATCTGGACGATATACTGATTTTTAGAAAGACTAAAGAGGATCATTTGAGGCACCTAATGCTAGTAATGAGGAGACTACAATAGGAGAAGTTGTTGATCAATTTGAAGAAGTCCTCTTTTATGAAGACAAAACTCATTTATTTGGGTTTCATGATCTCTTTGAATGAACTGAAGATGGATCCAGAAAAGGTGAAAGTGATCAGAGAATGGTTTTCACCAAGGAGCATGTTCGAGGTAAGGAGATTTCATGGTTTAGCAAGTTTTTATAGAAAGTTCATTAGAGAATTCAGTTGGATTTGTGCACCCATGATGGATATAGTAAAGAAGTGACACAAGTATTTTAAATGGACTAAGGAGGCTGAAAAGAGCTTCAGTATATTCATTTGTCGGAAAATCCACAGTGTTGATGACATCTTGTCGTCGACGTTTCGGATCCATAGCAGGATCCATCATCAGGACAAAAAAGTCTGAGAAAAATAGTAAGAGAAGAGCC
>JZKD02S1750415.1:88385-108334 GCA_000966675.3 Picea glauca
AAAACCTCTGGTCAACCCTAATTTTCTCCTAAAACTAGGGTTTCACTCAACCAAGCGTATCTCCTTCACCCGCCTCATCACTATTTAATAAAGGCTCTTCTCTTACTATTTTTCTTAGACTTTTTTGTCCTGATGATGGATCCTGCTATGGATCCGAAACGTCGACGACAAGATGTCATCAACACTGTGGATTTTCCGACAAATGAACATAATTTTCACCACAGAAACTTAAATGAACAGCTTCAGTATATTGAAGGAGAGGATAACAGAATGACCAATTCTGGTCTTTCCAAATTTTGGGAAGACATTCCAGGTAAGATGTGACACAAGTGGAGTTGCAATAGGAGCAGTTCTGAGTCAGGACAATCGACCTATTTCCTATTTCAGTGAGAAGATGAATGAGACTACGGGGAAATACTCCAAATATGACAAGGAGTTCTATGCTATAATTCAAGAATTGAATAAATGGAATCATTATCTTGTCCCGCAAGAGTTTGTCTTGTATAGCCATAACCAAGATTTACAATTCATAACCCGATAAGAAAAACTGAACCAGAGGCATGCAAAATGGGTTGAATATATGCAAAATTTTACTTTTGTCATAAAACATATTGCTAGGAATGCTAACAAAGTTGTCGATGTGTTAAGCGAGATATTTTTAATTCTGCAGGAATTCCAGGTGAAGACCTTGGGGTTTGAACACCTTAAGGATATGTATTGTGATGATACAGATTTCAAGGAGGCTTATGAAGCATGTACAAGCCCTGTAATGAGATATAGAAGTTAGTGGACAGAGTATATGGTTCAGGAAGGATTGTTGTTCAGAGGAAATCAATTGTGCATACCGAGATGCTCAATGAGGGACAATCTTCTAAAGGAGAAGCATAGTGGAGGATTGGATGGACATTTCGGCCACGATAAAATGTTTGCACAGTTGAGTATTTTGTACTATTGGCCAGGTATGAGAATAGATGTGTTAAAGTTGGTGAACAGATGTAGAATCTGCCAACATGCAAAGGGGAAAAGACAAAACACTAGATTGTATCAACCATTACCAATACCAGAGAGGCCTTGGGATGCAATAAGCATGGATTTTGTGTTGGGATTCCCAAGAACACAAAGAGGATTTGATTCCATATTTGTGGTGGTGGATCGATTTTCAAATATGGAACATTTCATCCCATGCTAGAAGACCAATGATGCAACACATGTTGCAAATCTTTTTTTCCGAGAAGTTGTGAGACTTCACGACCTACCCAGGAGCATTGTCTCAGACAGAGACACAAAATTTGTTGGTCAATTTTGGAGGATGTTGTGGAAGAATATGGGGACAGATTTTTCCTTCACCTCATCTTATCACCTTCAGACAGATGGGCATACTAAGGTGGTAAATAGAAGTTTGGGAAACTTATTGAGAAGCCTGGTTACTGAACACCATAACCAGTGGGATTGGATTCTTCCACAGGTAGAATTTGCATACAATGACTCACCAAACAGAATCACTGGAAGGAGCTCATTCCAAATACTCTATGGAATGCAACCCAGGGGAGTGTCTGAGTTAAGGAACTTGGAATAGGGAGAGATCAGAAGCACTGGAGTAGAGGATTTTGCTGCTGAGATGCAGAGACTCCATGGTCGGATCAAAGAACAATTACAGAGTTCTAATTAGAAATACAAACACAGAGTTGATCAACATCACAGGGAACTTCAATTTGAAGTGGGATATCAGGTTTTAGCACATCTCAGGAAGGAAAGGTTCCCTAGGGGAACATATAACAAATTGAGGATGAAGAGGATAGGACCCTGTAAGATCTTGAGGAAGTTTGATGAAAACACTTATGAGATCGAACTGCCAGATGGTGTGGGCATTTCACCCATATTCAATGTTTCAGACCTGTATCCTTACAGGAAAGATGACACATAAGGGTCAAAATATCAAGGAAAGATTCAGTGGGAGAAATAGATGCCGGTGGTAGAAAAGCCGCAGATGGAGAAAATTGTTGATCAGAGGATTGGAAAAAATACTAGGAGGAAGACTTATTTTGAGTATCTGGTCAAATGGAAGGGACACCCAATAGAAGATTCCAGTTGGGAAAATGAAGCTTCTATCCAGAAACAGGGAAAATCAATAGAGGAGCTCATGGACAGGAGTCCGTGAATTTTTGTCAAGGGGATTATGATGCAGGAGCATCGTTGGCAAGCGCGCAAAGGCAAGACCACTCAAGACGTGTGAGTTCTTCCAAAAATTCAATGTTGATGATTGTATCCGATTTTGAAATCCACCTTCACTCAGCATTGAAATTCACCTATGGAGGCACGCGTGAACCGATGTCGAATTTTACCCTTTGAGGCACGTTTTGAAAATTGTAAACAGAGCAGGAGTTTCCACTTCGGCTCTGGAATGCGACTGAACTAAGATAGTGTAGGATGAATTTTAGAGTAGGCAAGTAGCCAAGGGAAACCCTAGAAACATATTTTAGTTATGTAGAAGTTCACACACCCAATTAGAACAGCGCGGGGAATATAGAGAAAAATTAGTTGTAAGAGAGAACTTGCAAAAGTGCGCAGAGGAAAGACCACTCAACACATGTGAATTCTTCCAGAAATTCAATGTTGACGATTGCATCCAATTTTGAAATCCGCCTTCACTCAGTGCCGAAATTCACCTTTGGAGGCACTTGTGAACTGATGTCGAATTTTACCCTTTGAGGCACGTTTTGAAAATTGTAAATAGAGCAGGAGTTTCCACTTCGGCTCTGGAATGTGACTGAACTAAGATAGTGTAGGATGAATTTTAGAGTAGGCAAGTAGCCAAGGGAAACCCTAGAAAAATCTTTGAGTTATGTAGAAGTTCACACACCCAGTTAGAACAGTGCGGGGAATACAGAGAAAAATTAGTTGTAAGAGAGAACTACGAAGTTAGCAGGAGATCTCAGTATTTTTGAGTTACTGTAATTTTGAATGTAATATGTAGCCATTGGGCACTTGTGAATATAATAGAATGGAAAATTGACCCAAATGTGTAGTGTTTGGACTGTGTGCACTTTCCTTTTATTTTCTGTTTTCGTGAACAAGTGGATGGAACTGTGAATTTTCCCAGTTTCAATTGTTTCTCTTCATTGGAATCTCTGCAAGGTGTGCATCGAGCCAAAGAGGAACACTGTGGATCTAAGTTATCGAAATCCTTCAGATGTAAGGAGTGCATGGGAGATCGAAGTATGAACCAAACAAAGCTCAAGAGGAATAACACTTCGGAAGTGCTCTCGAGATCCAGGAACATATTCCCTGGAAAAGGTGAAGACCGAGTCTTTGAAAACTTAGAAAATTTTCTAACTCTGAAGTGAGTAAAATATCAAGAGGAAGAACGTCGTCGAGCGTTGGATCGTGGTGGGAGATCTCACAGACCATCCGATTTGAGGGAGAAGTGAAAGCTTTAACGTTGCATAGATACAGGAGGGGAGATCTTGGAGGCCTGAATGGATGGTGGAGAACTCTCGAGGAGATTCACGAAATACCACCAATCATTGGATCAATTTGAGTTGCAAGGAGGTCAATGACGAGGAAGAGATCTAGGTCATAGATCTCAGGGACTATCATGAGTCATCGATCGAATGCCAAGGCATTTTGGTGATTTGGCATTTTGGCATTTTAGCAGTCAGGAGTTCCAAGGAATATGGATATGATAGAGGTCCTTGTCTCTTGAAACCCTGAATCATGAAATAGTGAAATAGCAATATCGAACGTGGACCATAGATCTCAGGAGCTATTGTGAGTCGTTGATCGAATGCTAAGACATTTCGACATTTCAATGTTTCATCATTTTGGTACTTAGGCAAATAGGAATCCCAAGGAGCAAGGATATCCCCTATGTTCTGATTTTGTGAATCGCAAAACCCCGAAAGAGAGAACACCAAGCCAGTTCGGCATTTCGTGAACCGGGATTTTGAAAGACAGAAAACAGGGGAGTGCTTGCACCGTGATTCCCTGAATCATTAAAGCCAATACCGTTTTGGCATCAAGCGCATGGACACAGAGTTGTGGTCCCGTGGACAAAGGCTAAGAGAGGATCCAATCTCATTAAGCCCTTTTCGGCATTTCAGGACCCGGGAGGTTGAAGGACCAAGAACCGTCTATTGTCGGAATCGCGAAATCGTGAATTTCGAAATCCCGAAAGGCGGAACATGGTCATAGGTAGATTTCGACATTTCGGGGTTCGGGTGTTCGAGAGACCAAGAGTCAGGAGACGTGGATTCCCAGCTCACAAAATCGTGAAACCCCGAAACACAAAAAGGAGGCGTGCACAGGTTTTCTAAAGACCTGTACCAGAGGATGAAGGGACCTGTGGATTTTTCCAAAGGGTTCTAGTAGGATCCCGAAGGGCCATTTCAGCTCAGGGAAGAGAACGATCCAGAGTCTGGGAGGTCGCAAAATCCTGCTGAAGTAGGGAGTCTACATCATAAAACATGAATGATATCAGAAAGACTAATCACATGAATGACCAAGACCAATGGATTCTTTCTAAGAACAAACTTTGAAAAAATTTAAAATGAGGGAAAACCATGACTCTATACATTTTATGTGATAACATTTGGATCCTATTGGGGATGGTATGCTCCCTATGAGTTTCCAAGAACCTATAGTTCCAGTGCCTTAGATGACTTATTAATATGATTCTAATTTCAACAATTGTTCATCATTCTGCAAGTTAAAACATCTTACAAAGACAATCTACTATTACATTGGGCATGGAGTCTTATTCCAAAACTAAAAACAAACAAAATGCTAGTGCATCGAGCTTATTTATGTACATTTATACTACTAACCAATAAACTATTGTGATCAAGTGTATACAAATTTCCAGCTCATCCATTCAAGGAATTGGTTAACTAACTGAACCAGACTTCCATATTTAAGAAAAAATGAAATTATAAGAACGAAAAAATATAGGACCAAACAGGCCTGAAGATCATATTTAAAACTCCTAAATTTTGTCTTTAAAAAGTTGAAGATGGAAGGATTTCTAGTCCATTTCAATTCCATGTAAATAACCACTAGATCTTAGAAAAAGAAACTATGTTCTTTCCATCCAAGAAAGAAATACTCTATTGTTGATTGAGGAATATCAATAACAACTTCACCAATTTCGGAATATTGTTGATCCACATTTGATAATAAAAAAGGCAATAATGGTTGATTTTGTAAGCTCTCTTCATTCTTATTTGATACAACCTACATTAGTCGAGCATGACCCCCTTTACTGCCTTCCCCTGAATCTGATGCATGATTGTCATAAATAGGCTTATTACTGATGCTTTCATCATGCACTGATACACAAATTTTCTCCTTATCAAAACCATGACTATTCAAGAATGAATCTAAGTTTTGGCTATTATTATGAATCTTTATAGCTAATTCTAAAACAATTTTTTCTTCATAATTTGTTTGGTATCCTTCCTCTATATTTGAAACAACAGTTTCATCAGGGGAAAAATCTAATGCATCTACAGCCATGTAATCATCAATACTATGACCAACTATATCTCTAAAACCTTCTTCTTGGGAAGAAAAGTAGAAAGAGTTCCATGTATGAATGATTTCTTATCCACATATTCATTAGTATAATCTCTTCCATCCTCACTACTAGAGAAATTTATATGTTATATATATGAATGAAATTCCTCACAGCAATGTTCAAAAATAATTTCTTTATAAAAATACCTTTTACAATGCTCATTGAATGCAGCATGGAAATCTCTCAAGGAAAATATGTTGGAAGTAGTAAGAGAAAAGTACCATTATCATGCATCACCTTTTAAAGAGTACATGAAAATTTTCATCAACACATCCTCATGATGTATGTCTAGCTTATCCATGCATTGATGAAATGTAATGAGATGTTGAGAAGGATTTTCCCCCTTGTATTATTTGAAAGTAGGAAGCTAATCCATCCATTTTGACGGTGGAGGAACTAGATTTGGAAAACCAAGGACATCTGAAAAATTGATAGGTGAAAACCTCCGTGCCAAGATAGCCTCCATGGCCTTTATCATCATGAATCAGTGAAGTCACCAACAGATTATGTCTTCATGGAGTGGAGTCACCAGGTGAAAAGGTATGTCGTTTGTTTTGTCACCAATCCTTGCTCACCATCAAGAACTGGTAGTAATATTTGTTGTAAATCCTAGGGAAGATATTCAACTTCGTCCCCGACAACAACGCCAAAAATATTAGCACTAAAAGTTGTTTTTAGACCGCTTTAAGAACAAGCCTAATACCCATCATAATTTGAAAAATTAAATCAATTTAAATTGGTTGGCTCAGCAATAAAAAACAAGAAAGAGGGAAACAGTCTAACTGTAGATCAGTGATCTACTATTGGGCATGGAGTCAAAACCACTCTGCAGATTAAAGGAAATCAAGCTAAATATCAAGTTAATAGCTTATATGATGATGATTAGAAGAAAGGAAAGTGAACAAAAGAATAATCTCTACTAAATAGAGATCCTATCTATACAATAAATTGAAAAATGATTGAACAGAAACAATGATTAACAGGCCAGCTACAACAGATCCTTTGTTGCTCAAGGATCCATTAATCAAAGGCAACCTTTGATCCTAAAAACCTGCAATATATTCAATCAAGAAGATAACAAAATAATGGAAAACAAATAAGACAAGTTGATAAATAACTCTCATGAATCTTTAATGGCATAAATGTTGATTACAAATAGGCCCTCAAGCTTACAAATAAGCAGGTAAACTGGTCCTCCATTTCTCTCCTCTCTTGGATCATGAATATAGCCCCTTTCCCTATCAAAATCCACTTCATATATAGTGAATGATCTCTCTCTACTCTAAGGATATAGAAACCAAGGAGATACATAGGATCCTCCATCATTTAGGTGTTTGTTACAAAAGATCCCAACAAAAACATAACAAATTCTTGTTTTTTTGGATCTTGTCTATTGTGATCAATTCCTTTTGAAGTAGGTCATGTTGCTTGATCTGGTGATAGAACATGTGTCCCTCATATCCAACCACCTCCTAGAAAACCATTCAAACCCCCTCTGACAGGTGGCATCCTTCCTACAAGATTTATCAAACTGTTAGAGTTCACAGCGCCCTTGACAGCATGAGCTGTGAACTTTCCTATAGGTGATGATTTCAACTTTTCTCCCAAACAACGAACTGGGTCAGACTGATTTTTGGTCAGCAATTACATGATATTATGGTTCATCTCTACAAAAAATTTTAGAAGAAACTAGATCGTCATTTAAACGTTATGATTAAAAAATCACTATTTTATGTGATAATTGCTACAAACTATCCCAAATTTCGAATTCACAACGCCTTTGATAGCACATACTGTGAACTTTACTGTAGGTGCCTGTTTTGTGCCAAATCAACTCAAATTATTCCAAAACCATGCAAGAATCCTTGAAAACCTCTTATAAACCTACTACAACTTCTGAGTAATGAAAATAACTTGCATAAACAGTATATTCATAGCAGCATAGGACAAAACATTCATTAGATTTACAAGCCTACATGTATAAGATATCATAGCAAAACTAATTGAAAGTTGCAGACATAATGCTTTATCCTATTCTTCTCTTATTGGCTTCACGGGCCAACATGTCCAGATTCCTTTTAGCAATCTCCTTTCTTAATTGGTGAATCTCTTGTTCTCATTCTTCCATGATCTGCTTTAATCTATATTGGATCTGCATCATCTGCAGTTGTTTCCAACTCATGCCCTATTTGATCATTCCTAGTGTTGATAACTCACTTTGTGTTGTTGAACATTACACTAACAGTTCTTCAAGCTCTTAATCCACCATAAGTTGCTACAGAGAGTTCGTAGCGCCAAAAGTGGTAGTATGTGACAGTTTGCAATGAACTATGAGTTCGTAGTGCCTTTAACTAGTTTGCAATGCATTGTGTTTTAATGAAATGGAGATGAATTTTATCAATTTACTTCTTTACAAATGATGACTATTACCATGATGACATGAAGACTCTTGTACATGTGTTTCATATTAGCTTCCTAGAATTAGGACAAACCAAGACCATGATTTATTAATAGAACACATGACTCAAAAACTTGATAACATACCCCTATGACTCAAACCTAAGATTTTAAAACATGCATGATATCAGAAAGACTAATCACATGGTTGACCAAGACTAATGAAGTCTTTCTAAGAACAAACATGGAAAAAATTTAAAATGAGGGCAAACCATGACTCTGTACATTATATGTGATAACACATAGACTGAGGCAAAGGACACACATCAATTGCAGAGTACATTGTCTCGGATTTAATGTCGATGGTAACTAGACTTGGATACTACACTGTAATGCATGCCACAAGGTTCTGGCATGGAATTTTTAACTTTGTACTCATTTTTATCGAAATTTCAGAAGGAATTCGATGGTGCACTCTATTTTTTATTTTGAGGAACATGTAGAAAGGTCATTGTAAAATGCAAGCATTTGAGCATTAATAAAGAGGTATCTATTGGAAGCAAACCTGGAGATGTAGCCCAAATTGGATGAACTCTATTATCAAACTTGTGTATGTGATTTCAATATTTTTGTTCTATTTCTGCTCATTTATTTACAATTTTTTAATCATTAAAGTGTATTTGGATAGATCAGTAATTCACATGTATTTTGAAATTAGTCAAGCAACAATTATTATTTCTAAAGTCAAGTAGATGTTATTATGTTTTAAATATTAATAAGCATATAAGGATTTTTCAGATCAGCCTCATCCATAGTTTGAGGTTCATCAAACTCAAGTTTGCCTCTATAGGATCGAGATAATCCACTCATGAAATGTTGGATCCTTTCCTTATCATCATTTATGTATTTGACATATCTCAACAACACCAAGAACATATCCACATATTCGTCCATGGTCATTTGACCCAACTTCAACTAGTGGAATTATTTTATTTTACCTTCATAATATCGATCAAAAAGATGCTTCTGTTGAAAGTGCTTCTTGAATTACTTCTAGACAATATTTATTCTATTAATTTTCTTGAATTCTCTAAGATGCTCCCACCAAATTGAGGCTTTTCCATTGAAAATAAATATAGTTATCTTAAATACTTGTAATTTCCTATCAACAACATATCATCCACATATAAGACCAACTAAATAAGATGATCAATGATTAATTTGAAATACACATAGTGATCATATTTTCTCCTTGTGAAGCCAAATCCCAACATATAAGTATCAAATTTTTGATACCATATCCTTGATGATTGTTTTAACCCATACAGGGAAATTTTCATCCTACATATTAGTTCTTTCTTTCCCTTCACTACAAATCCTTCTGGATACTTCATGGAGATTTATTCTTCCAAATCCCGATGTAGCAATGTTGTATTCACATCCATTTGTTATACTTCAAAATTGAAAGCAGAAGAAACAGATAAAAGAAATATAATAGAAGTTAATTTGGAAAAAGGAAATAAAATTTCACCAAAGTCAGTTACCTCTACCTGGGAACAACCTTTTTCTACTAACTGAGCTTTGTATTTCTCCACTTTTCCATCTACATTCAACTTCTTCTTAAACACCCATTTGCATCCAATGGGTTTTCTTCCAGTTGTCAACTCCACTAGATCCCAAGCCTCGTTCTTGTCCAATGCTTCCATCTTTTCCACCATGGCATTTTTCCATAGTTTTCCATCCTCTGAATCCACTACCTCCCTAACAGTCCTGGGATCATCATGAGTAATAAAAAAAGCAATTTTTGAACATAAATAAGGTGGATTATACCTTTCCAGTTGTTTTATTTCTCGAACTGATGTCCTGAATACAGGAGTATGAGGATATTCTTTTTCTTATGTATGTTCTTTTGTAGAGTCTGATTCATTATCCATCAATTCAAACTCTATTTTCTCTAGTTCTTCCTCCCTTGGTAGGAATTCATGTTTGACAACATATTTAATTTATCTAAATACCACATCTCGACTATACACTACCTTTTTAGTTTCTAGGTTCCAAAGTTTATAACCTTTAAAACCATCTTTATAACTAATAAAGATACACTTTTCATCATTTTTATCCAACTTACTCTTGTTTTCCTTTGGAATGTGAATATAGGCATCATAGCCAAATACCCTAAGATATGTAAGAGAGGGTTTCCTACCAGTCCATACATCGTGTGGATTCTTCTCATCTAGCGTTGATGAGGGTGATTGATTAACAAGTAACATGCAATACACACTTCCTCTTCCTAGAATTCATGTCCTAACCTGGCACCACTGAGCATGCTCCTTTCTTTTTCCATCAACGTCATGTTCATCATTTCTACAAATCCATTCTATCGAGGTGTGTATGAAGTAGTCTTCTACCTTTCTATACCACATTTCTTACAAAATTTCTCGAATTCATTTCTGCATAATTCTCCACCATTGTCCATTCTCAGTACCTTAATTATCTTCTCTGTATGATTCTCCACAAGAGCCTAAAATCTTTAAATTTGTTAATGACTTTAGATTTATTCCTAATGAAATAAATCCATGTATTCCTCAAGAAGTCATATATAAATGAGACATAGTATACAAATTTTCACAATGATGGAACCAACACATATCCAAACACACCATTGTGCACCAACTATAGTATTCAATTTTCCTTTGTAGCACCAGAGGAGAATATTACACGATTTTGCTTCCCATATAAGCAATGTTCACAAAAATCAAAATCCAAAGAGAAATTGGCCATACTTTCAACCATAAATTTATCATGTAGTATTTGAAGGCCCTTCTCTCTGATATGCCCTAGTATTTGATGCCACGACATTGTATTTTCTCCAGAGACTATAGAATTTTTTCCTTCTTTAGATCCAATTTTAGGAACAATGGAACTATTGCACATGTCACTAATAGTTCTTCCCAATATCTTATACAGAGTTCCAAACCGAACTCCCTTTGGAAACACCATTTATCTTCGAACCATCCTACAAGTTCCCTTTTCAAACATTGTTTTTACACCTACATCGCCCATCTTGCTTACAAAAATCAAATTTATGTCTAATGCTAGGATGTACAGAATATTAGGGAGTGTTCTAATCCTACCATCCACGAGCTTCAACTTGAATTTTCTTCATCCTATCAAAGTAACCAACTTAACGACAACTATCTGGAGTTCTTTTTTTAGAGGTTGCATTTTTTACCCCCGTTTCAAAAAATGGTTTTATCGGTAGCACCCCCATTTTTGTAGGGTGGCTAAAATTACGACTTGCTTGAAATCATTGCCTTGACAACCAATACCATTAAAATTGCATTGCAGAAAATTGACCCTCAAATCCAAAAGTGATGCTATCGGTAACACCTTTCTTATTTTTGGAGCTAAAATTGTGACTTAATTGAAACAATAGCCGTGAACACTGGTAGTGTCACAAGCAAAGAACTTCAAATTAGCTTGTAAATCGAAAACTGGTATTTTGTTTATTAATCAATTTTATGTATTTTTTAAATTTACATTAAAACAAATAAATTGAAAAAAGAAACTCCACGTACATGTTTAATTTTTTCTTTAAAGCAAAAAAACACGTTTTTCTATTTAATTTATTTATGAAAGTAAAAAAAATACACATTTTTCAATTAAAAAAAAAACAGCTTTTTTAATTAAAAACATTTTTTTAAATGAAAAAAAAATATCTTATTTAATGAAAATACACATTTCTTTAAATGAAAATCACAATTTTTTTAATGAAAAAACAACATTTTTATTTTTTTTTTGCAAAAAAATTGTTTTGATAAAAAGGTTTTAAAATCAATTAAAAAAAATAATAATAATAACACAAAATATTGAAAACACACTTTTAAACTATTATTTTAAAAATAACATCGAACAAAAACAAAAATGGGAAAATAAAATTTTAAAAGAGAGAATTAATAAAACACAAAAAGAAAAAAAAAATTAAAATCAAACTTTAAAAAAATAATAAAATTAATTTTTATTTCAATAACTTATTTAAAAATAAAAATAAAAAATAAAAAATATGCCGGTTTTTTTTAATTTGATGCGTATTTTTTTTATTTTTTTTTCTTTTTTTATTTGATTTTTAATTTTTGATTTTTTGTATTTTATTAATTTTTTCTTTTAAAATTTTGTTTTTCCATTTATATTTGATTTTTTTTGTTGTTTTTAAATAATTTAAACGTTTGTTTTTAATGTTTTGTGTGATTGTTTTCTTTTTAACTTTTTTCAAAAAAATAATTGTGTTTTTTTAAATAAAAAAAGGTGTTTTTTCTTTAAAAATTGGTGGTTTTCATTTAAAAAACTGTGTATTTTCATTAAATAAGGCAATTTTTCATTTTAAAAAATGGGATTTTTCATTAAAAAATTTGTTTTATATAGAAAAAAATGTTGTTGTTTTCAAAAAATATTAAATAGAAAAATGTTTTTTTGTTTTAAAGAAAAAAATAAACATATATGTAGAGTTTATTTTTTCAATTTATTTGTTTTTAATGTAAAATTAGAAAATAAAATAAAATTTATTGATAAATAAAATATCATTTTTTACTTGCAATCTAATTTAAGTTCTTTTTTCATGATAGTACCAATAATCAGGGCTATTGTTTCAATTAAGTCACAATTTTAACTCCAAAAATAAGAAGGGTGCTACCGGTAGCATCACTTTTCAATTTGAGGGTCAATTTTCTACAAAGCAATTTAACGATATTGGTTGTCAAGGTAATGATTTCAAACAAGTCACACTTTTAACCACCCTGCAAAAAGTGGTGCTACCGATAGCACCATTTTTTGAAATGGGGGTTGATTTTAGTGTTTTTGAAATAAACATATTGGTGTTTTAAACCAGACTTCTCATTTTGAGGTCACAATTCTTGTTAAGTCAAGAACTTTGTTTCCTATTATTTTGGTTGTCGAGTCATCTCCTAGGAAAACATCACCTCCATCATACCTTTCATACTCGTAAAACCAATCCCTATGAGGATTCGTATGAAAGGATGCACCTGAGTCGACCAACCATGCCTCATGATTTGTATGTGTGCTTGAAGAAGCCAAGTACAAATCCGCTCGCTCGTCTATGGAATTTTTTGCTTCTGTAGAAGGGGCATCATCATATCCCTTGCCTCTCTCAATGCTTTTGGATCTTCATTGCTTCTTGTAATGCCCTTATTTTCCACATGTCCAACATACCTTTACAAATTTTCTGGGACATTTAGATCTTCCTCATATATGATTTTAGGGGCTAAATTTCACCAACGGGCTAATTTTCCATGGTTTTTCCCAAAAACGATTTGCCAATTTCCATTTTTTCTAAAACCAATTCACCCAAATTCCATATAATAAAATTATTTTACCTTAAAAATTGCCAAAATTTTATGAAAACTATATAAAATCCTCAGAAATTTGAATATTTTTACAAAACTATCACCAAACATTTTACATTTTGCATATTAAGGACTAGTAAGATTACCCCATGTTTCTACATTTTAATATAAATTTGCATACTTAAAATTATCCTCGATCTTCCCCTAGATTTAGATCTCCCACTTGAGGACTTAGTTTTATTTCTTTCCTGGGAGCGTCCTCTTACAAATAAGGAATATTTTATCTGGCTTTCTGTGTTTTTTGCCTCGTCTCCTCTAACAACAAAGATGATACTACATCATCTAAACTTAAAGTAGTTTCATTACTACCTATGGCCACTACTAGACTATCCTATGAGTCTGGTAAAGAGAACAATAAATTGATACACTTATCTTCATAATAAATATCAATACCAATAGATAATAGCTAATTTACCACTATATTGAAGGAATTTAGATGCTTTGTCACATATTCTCCATCTTTTATCCTTGATTTGTACAATTGTTTCCACATGAATAGTTTGTTTAGAACGGACTTAGACTAATACAAAGTCCCTAACTTATTCCATAATTCCTTGGTTGTAGCTTCCCTGAAACATTTAGTAGTACTGAATCTGAGAGACACAATTGGATTATTCTCTTCTCCTTCCTATCCAACTTTTCACATACTTTGGTTAACATTCCTATAGGTGTAGTACTTGGATCCACGATGATCCATTGATCTTTTTCAACCAACAAATCTTCCATATTGAGCTTCCACGAATCAAAAATTTTCCCATTAAATTTATCAATCTCTATTTTTGAACTGGGCGTCATTTATTTTCATCACAAGAATTGATACCATATATCTCCCACTATAACAAGGTTTATCACTAAACTGAGCCGAACGCTTGACCACAAAGGTGTCCCCCTAAAGACAATAATTGCTTTGATACCAAATGTAGATTTTATCCTTATACAATTACTTATTGCAAATGTATTCTTAATAAAAATAGAAAACACACAAATGGAAAAGACACACACATTTACACAGATATTTTACCCTAGAAACCCAAACCAGGAAAACCAACAATTTGTTTAGAGTCACACCTCTAGTTCTTATTTATCATCCATATTCATTTTTTACAATACGATGTATATATGATCTTGCGGCATCCAAAACCCCTAATCAATTGACTTGGATTAGTCTACAGCCTTAATTCCTTACCTGAAATTAGAAAACCATCGCCTCCACTCCCCCCTTGGGACCCCCTTGTTAATCGATTTATATGTATAAATCCTGTTACATTTTATTATCAATATGGAGTATGTAAACTTTCAAAGTGAAATTATTGTATGTGAAAAATCAGTCTCTCTCTAGTACTCAGAAATCTAACAACTTCAAAGCAATTATAGAATTAATCATCTTGAGGTTGGTTACTCTCAAATCAGTAATCAATGTGACTCGTAATTTTTAAAAAAAGGGCTACAACATCACTCTGCAATAAATTATTGTTGTTTTGACATGTACTTCATTCTTATTCTTTTGATTTGATTATTGGGAGCTTGTCCTAAAAAATGAATATTTTGTAATAAGAAAATAATTCTAGTATTATCCACCTGAGGATCGACATTCACATTATTAGAACTTTCTTCCTCTGCGTTGTCTCTTAGATGGTGACTATATTGCAAAATGATGAGAAAAAATAGAGCATTTAGCACCTCCCACTTCATCATTTGGTTCACTTGTACGTGTTTCATTTATGATAATTGTGCATGAAATCGTGATCCACAAAATCTAGGATGCATTCTTATCTTCTTCGTCCTTCTTTACACGTTGAAATATAGTTTTTTGTTCATGTTCAACCCATATAAATAAATGACCATTGTTTTACTGTAGGATTGTGAAATACCAAGAGATGAATCAAACTAAAATTTAACCATTGTTGTCTATATGTTCTTCAATAATTTTATGCAAGAGAAAAAGACATTAGTCCTGTAAAGGAAAAAAAAAATCTATAGAATTTTCGGTAATTGGTTTTGAATTTTCTGTAATGGCAACATCCTATAGAAATTCTGGTAATTCATTCTAAATTGATTATAATCGTAGCATATTATGTTTACTTGTGGTTTGACCTCTTTCCCTTAAGAATATTGTTTGAATTTGAGATTATTTGATAGGAACCACACCATGCCATGAATATCATGAACAAACTCCAAGTGGAATATTTTAATTTGGAGGGTCGTTGATAGGAAAACCAATGATGAATTACTAGATTTTTATTTCTTGTAACTGTTGTTGTTTTTCTATAATTGAAACTATTTTCTTGTAATTGCAACTATCATATGTGTGGAAGAGACATGCATAGCAAAATTTTACAGAAGGGAATCTTTCAAGGAGTCAAGGAATTGCAGGTACTTGGTCTTTAAAAAGGTATGAATAACCCTCTCCCAACTAAAGGTGTTTTCTATCCTCAAAAACATTTGGCAGATGGGGAAGGGCATATGAAAACATAAAAAAGAGCATATAGGGATGGGAATTTTCCAATTAAATCTCTTTTAGTATTCAAGGAATTTCTTATTGAAGAGTAAAAAATCAACATTCATGCACCTACCTAGAAGTCCATGAGTTATACAACAAATATATGGCATCTTGAGAGGAAGTAGAGTTCAGCTGGTCCATAATGGTAAGTTGAATTGAGTTGGATGAACAAGAACAAGGTAGAACCTTGAGAATGTGGTACTTGTAGTTGAGATCTAGAAACTTGAAATTTGTGAGAAAACACTGAGATCTGAGATAATATTTTTATAGAGCGACAAGTTTGTAAATCTATTATGTGAAGAGCAATGGAGATTTGATAGAATTTTGATTTCACTTTCATTATTCACAAATATTTTTTTCTTCCAAGTGATCTATAAACTACCATGGAAATTCCATTGGAACAGTTTCTCACAAAAAATCTGATAAATAATTGAAAGCTTTATTATTAAGGTTATTTTTCCTTTAGATTTTTAGAATATTTAGTTACTAATTTTTCTACTTTTACATAAAATAGATAAAATGAAGAAAATAGAGAATAGTAAAATACAATCATACCATCCACAAATAAACACAAGATATGACCTAGGAAACCCAATATGTGAGAAAACCCAACTAAAAGGTGAGGTTGCTCTACCCTATTTTCTCTGGTATAGAAATGATGCAAGTACAAAGAAAGAGGCAATCCCTTTGGAGTTACCTTTGACATGTGGTATGTATGACTACTACAGAATCTCTCCTCCTCTTTTATTCTCATAGAATACTTCTCTCATATGTTTTTCTTAGTGATGGAACAAGATACAATGAAAAATTATGGAACCCCTTCTCCTCCTAGTGGTCTGGTATTTAACATAGCCTGATAGCCATCTAAGGGTAGGTTTTTGACTTCATCAACCCTCAATTGTGATAGGGTTTTGTACATTCTAGAATATTATTGAAATTAAATATGTGGCTAGCCCCATATGAATGAGTAATAGGGCATGATGTGGCATCCTCTCGTACCATGGTGGTCAACATGGTAGGTCAACTTGAGGGAGGCATATTTGTTTAAAACAAGCTCTGATTGACGTGATTTTTGCATAGTTGGAAAGGTATCGATGTGTAGAATAGATTCATGGGGTCTTATCTATGTTGGGAAAATTGTATCCTAAAAAAATACCAATTAATGCCTCAAAATGTTTCAGACCCCAATTTTCCAATCTAGGACCTAACACTAAAATGGCCCTGCAAGTTGATTCCTCTAATTGTTTCCACTCTAAAATGATCAATATAAATTGAAAAAAATATAATGATCCAATATGGATCATACCTCCCCATTTAGGGATGTTTTTGGTCCCCAAAATATTTACTAAATGAGATGAGGAAATTGTCCTCTACCTTTTCCCTAGAGTACCACTTTGCTTTGCTTAAAAATTGACCTTTCAATCCATTCTTCCATAGGTCATGTTGCCCATGTCTTGTAGTTATTGACCTCTTTTGCAAAAATATGTCCTCTTCCAACTTTGCCTGAGCATATGGTTCTAAATCCTCTATTGATGGTAGTACCTACTCCTCCTCCTAATCCAACATGGAAGGCTCATAGAATTTGAGATTCTCCACATTCACTACTGAGTAAATGCGCATGTATGGGGCTATACCGAGTCTATAGGAATTATCTCCCACCTTTTCCAATACCTCAAAAGGACCATACCATTGAGCCTTTATAATCTTACTAGGAACCTGTATCCTTTCCTTATTCACCTATAACCATACTTTGTCTCCCAATGTAAATGTTCTCTCTATTCTATGTTGGTCATGTATAACCTTTTACTTTTCTTGTGATTGCTTCAGTGTCTCTTATACCTGAAAATGGATCTACTTGATCTTCTCAACAAAAAACAAAAAAAAATTAATGCATCTCATGTGAGGTCCTCCCTCACTCCTCCTTGTTGTCCATATACAACATTTAAGGGTCAAGGTAGAAAATACACAAACAAAGTTTCAAAAGGTGACTTTCCAGTAGAAGTGTGAACTGATTTGTTATAAAAGTTTTGTATATAGATCAAATTTTCATCCCAAGTCTTTGAATTCTTATTATTGTAACCCCTCAAAATTTACACCAAATTCCTATTGACTACTTATGTCTTCCCATCTGTCTGTGGATGGAATGTTATGGACCTCTTCAACTTAGTGTCCATATTCTCTCACAATGTAGTCCAAAATGCACTGAGAAATATGGTATCCATGTCTGAGATGATCTCCTTGGTATCCCAAAATGCACCCAGACCTATTCAAAGAACAATTTGTTTCTTCCTATCCCTTGATGGTATTCTTACAAGGCATGAGGATGCACATTTTGTTGAACCTATCAACTACCACAAATAAATAGTCATGTCCCTTCTGTGTGGTTTGTAAACCTCCCAAAAAAACCATAGAAATTATTTACCAAGGTCGACTAGGTACATGTAAGGGATGGTATAGACCTTGGTTCATGTTGTTGGGTTTGCTGGTACAAAAATGTATATTGTTGATTAAGGTTGGTTGTCATTGATGTCAACCCTTGAAGAAAGCCCTGTAGCACAAAGGTTGGGTAATGGACCCAAGATTGTTTACTGTAAAGATGCCTCATTATTATCTTGTCATGGTTGATAATAAGTAGAAATGGATGAACTGCAAAGTGGTCCCCTTATGGTGAAAGCCCTCATGGGAAGATGATTTGTGGATTGAGTTATCCTAGAAGTATGGTTAGAGAACCCATGCTTATTTGTTGAATAATGAGATGAACACCAGTGAATTTTTCATTGAAACTATCCTAGATGGATATTTCTTTTCATGCCATTTTCGATGGTATGTGGAACATCACATAAATCATCATGGTTAGAGATTTATGGCCATGAGAAGTTGGAGAACCCAAGTTTGGGTAATGGACCGAAGTTTGTTTGATGGATAACAGTATGAATTTTGATATATTTTCAGATAATACTGTTCTATATGGATAGTACACATCATTCCATTTATGGTGGTATGTGGAACGTCACATAACTCCTCACAGTTTGAGAGTTATGTCTTTACGAAATTTGAGGACCCTCATATGTCATCTAGAAGCACCAAAAAGTCAAAGTAGTCAAAGTGGTTTAAGAGATTTTAAAAGGTAAATAATAAAGTGAAGTGGTGAGTGTACTGTTATTCAAAGTGAATACAAAATAAATTAATTCAAAATAAATTTAATGGACAAATTAGAAGTGGGTTAACCCTAAAATAAGGAAAGTGGGCAAAGTGACCTAGAAGATGTTTTTAAGGAAGTTACTTAGAGAGTATAAATAAGAGGAAAGGCTCTCTCATTTAAGACATACTTGAGAATATTGAATACCTATAGATTTATCAGGTAAACAAAGGATATATAAGCCAAATTTCTGAGGAAAGTGAAGAAAAGAAGGTTGGAATTCAAGGAAGGATAAATTCTTTTGATGTTGCTTTCTAAGGTATGTTTTTTTTAGGTCATCTCACCATTTTCGCAATAAAAGTTTTTCTAGAATGATTCAGACCGTGAAATTTCTATTACAATGAGGAAACATATGCAAGTATCTATGGTAAAACATTTATCTTGTGGGTCATTTTATTTTTGAAGTTACACTCCATGGAAAATAGGGTTTGTGGCTAGTCCTAAAACTAGTCAAAAACAGGTGTTTCAAGTAAAAACATCATAACTTCTTCATAACGGACCCAAATTCAGTAAGAATAAATGTGTTGGTTATATTACATTCCTTAGTATGTTGTGAAATATTTTTAGATAAAATGAACAAATATTTTGTGCGGGGCATCCTCTACAAGGTGGCTCTCTAGAATAACCCATAATTCAGCAAGGTGTGCCATTTTTTCCATAACTCCTTTTCTGAGAGGTTACAAGTAGTGACACTTGGAGGAATTACATAAAACACACTAAATAATATTGTATATCAGTTTCATATATTTATTCATTATAGGTACAAAGTTGTGATTATTTCAAGTTAGGGTTGTTGACTAATCCAAAACTAGTCTTGTGAGACTAAAGAAACGTTTGATGAAAATGATAGTCTCTTGTTGT
>JZKD02S1750415.1:109111-146945 GCA_000966675.3 Picea glauca
AACACTTGTTAAAGGCCATTCTTGTTTATATAACTTGTGAGGGAAGATACAATAGGGTGATGATTTATCACTTTAAGCTCATGAATCATTTTACTGGTAGGAGCCCACTCAACCTGCCTTATTACCTTCACAAAAGCCTGACTAAGATGGCTCATCAAGTTAAAGAAAAACCTAGCAATATTGAAGGTAGATTGTCTCATCATGGCTTGATTAAGATATTGGTTTGTGAGCTACTGTAGAGAAGGAACAGGGATTGGGGCCACTTCTTATTTTGGAATGAATTGCAGACAGAGCTACAACTAGAAGAAAAAGAGAAGTCTTCTTCAAAGAAGTCTTCTACACCCAGGAGTGGAAAACTAAAGAGGAGAGCTATCTATCCAGTGACATATAAACAAGATACTCCATCTTCCAAGCCTAAAGAAGCAAGGAAGAAGTTTGAGTTTGTTGAGGACACAAAGCAGGCTACACCAAAGGAGACAAATTTTCTAAATTTACCATATTCAGACTCAGACGAAGAACCAAAAAAATAAGAATTCCCTGTTGATGAAAGTGTAAAATTCTCCATGGATCAAGCACTAGAATCAGAGTGGTTCAGCACTCTTGAAAAAGGTGAAACATCTAGCAAGAAAAAGAAACAGATCAAAGCAAAGGAGATTAATAAACTTAAAGAAAAAATAAAGCAACAGGAAGTGCTAGAGAGGGTAATTAAAGCTAGATATGAAGTTATATCAAAGAATTTTGCAGAAACCAGTGCAGCCCTAGAAAAGCTAGCACATGAAAGTATAAAGGAAAAGAAAAAGAAGAATAAGGTGGTAAAATATTATAATAGTGTATGGTGGCTAGCTAGGCATTTGAAGAAAAAGGTCAGGTTATTGAAGTCGTGAACCATGCCTTCAAGAAATCAACCTCAAGCATTTGTTGACCTTGAAACCCTAGAAAATGAAACCATCTATCTAAGCGATCCAAATACAGCCATTCCAGAAGATGAACAAGATGCAGGAGCTTCAGAGAAGAAACCTTAAGGTGTGTAAAAGATAAAACAAAGAATATTTTGAAATTTTGTCATTATCACTAAGAAGGAACTTTCGGTGGCTTAGGTGAACATTTCGACTGTTCATTAGCCACCGAAAGAAAAGATTTTGGTAGCTAATCGGCCCATATTTTGTCTACTTTAGCTACCTAAAGTTCTAACATGATAGAGAAGTATTGTTTTTTCATAGATCCAAGTTTTGCTTATCCAAATGCCTCAAGAACTATTCTAAATGTTGGATAATAATTAAATTCATCATTATCAAGGGTTCATTTTGATTTTGGAGATGCCTAGCAAGGTGGAAAGGGAAAATTCGTTACCCATTTTTTGGGGCAAAAAGTTGTCTTGTGACAATAGGTAGCAATTTCGACTTGTACCATATCTTATGAGGTGATACAAACCTTGGAAGGATTACTACACTTGACAAAGATTCTAAAGATATGAAGATCACTTGAGATAAGGAATTGACTGATTTTATAGGACCTCTGCCTATTTTCTTGTGCCAGTTATTAGTTATTCTATTTTTGGAAATTTTGATCTAGTATTCTAGGATCTGGATATCTGATGTAAAGGCTATAAAGCCAAAAAACATTTGATGAAAGAGGGGTTCAATTTTGGATACAAAGGCCTTATACCATTATACAGACTTTTTTCAGATATAATACAAATCATAGTCCTCTTTCACTTTTGATGTCAGACTTCATTCATTACTTTCTTTCATGTACTCTTATTCAAGTTGTCTTAACTACTAAATGAGTGTCATCTCATTATTCAGTTCATAGCTTGATTAAAAGTTATTTGAATTGATTAATAAACCCATCATTGTGGATTTGGTTTATAAGTATTGTCTTCTTCACCCACAGTTTAAGCTACTTTCTAATCATTAATCATTGAAAGCACTATCTTATTTGATTTTATACTGTTGATTACCCTGATATCAATCCATTAAGGTTGAGTTATCCCATTGATCCACATATACATAAATACAAACATAGTTTAATTTAAGTTACCAAGCATTTTTGACCTACAACCTCAAAGAGTTGCTTGGAGAGACAACAAATTGGCGTCATTGCCAAGGAGAGGAGATTGAAGCTCAGCTTTCTTGGGAGACGACACAAAGCTAATATTTGATGATAGATAAGGATTAGACATTAAATTTGGTTGTAATCATCTATATGGCGAGTCCACAAGTTCATCCTTTCTCCAAAGAAGATTAGTACCAGGGCGAATCCACAAGAATCACATGTCACACCAGTGCCCAATCCAGAACTAATTCTCAGAAGAGGAAGATCATTTCAAGGTCAAACTTCAAAATCAGGTACCAAAAGTAATCCTCTTTCTCATTCTAAGAAATCCATAGCATAAAAAACTGAATCTTCTTCCTCTAAGATTGTCAATGAAAAAGCATCTATAACAACTGTAGAAAAATCAATTATTTCTTATCAAGAGGAAAATGTCATTGCAGAAGAAGTGATAGGCTCAAATTTAGTTGAAGAATCATCTAAGACTTTAGAAATAAATCACATCTCCTCATCTCTTGAGTCCTTTCACTCATAGTAGGAAGAAGGCCATATAAATATTCACACTAGTCTTCTTGTTATAGAACACATTCTTCAGGAATTGTCTGCTAAAGGTGAAGAAAACTTGGCTGATCAGCTTGAAAAATTCTATATAGCCTCACGTTAAACTTATGTCCCATCATAAATTTTTCTCCCATTTAAATAAAATCCCCTCAGTGCCAAAGAGTCTAAAAAAATCCTATCACCTCCCTCACTAATACTCACCATGGTTTCACCTCCTCCATCGACCAAAATGCAACGAATTCTAGCTGTTAGATATGCCCCTCTTGTGTTGCCAAATGCACCTACAGCGATGCCCACTGGTGATTACCAGAAGTATATGCCAAAATTTACCGGAGAAGGATATGTAACTGCGGAGGAACATATAGAAGCCTTCTATAGTTATGTTGAGAACCTAAACATAGAAGATGTTGATGTCTGGACCAGAGTTTTTGTCCAAAGCTTGGATGGCCATGCTAGGAAATGGCTCAAGGAAATCCCTGATGGTTCCATAGCTGGAATAGAAGAGTTGGATGACATTTTTTTGAAACATTGGGGAGATAGGAGAAACTTTTTGTACTATATCACAGAGTTTGGAAACTTAAGGAAAGAAAATGGTGAATTTGTATCTGATTTCCCCAAGAGGTTCAACAGAATGTATAGTAAAATACCTACTGAAATCAAACCTACAGAGACTTCTTCCCAAATCACTTATGCCAACTTGTTTGACTTTGAGATCGGTTTTATAGTAAGAGAAAGAATGCCTGCTTCACTTTCTTTGATGCAAGATGCTTCCCTTAAAATAGAGTCAAATATCTTATCTGCTCACAAGTTAAAGGGAAGTGTTGATAGAAGAAGGCAGAAGGAAGAATCCTATTCCTCATCAATTCCAAATCCTAAGATAGACAAATTGGCTAAGATGCTGGAATATTTAACCTCAGAAATGTCCAAGCTAAAAATTGAAAATAAGTAGCCTGCCAAGGGAAAAAACTCATATGAATACCCTAACAGAAATCCAAATCAGAATCCAAATACCTTCAGGAGAAATAACCAACAAACACAGATTTTGATAAGAGAGAGAAATCCCAGAGAAGATCAGAAGGTTAGAGCCCCTCTCCAAAACACTGTGATGGAAGAAGATGAAGATGATTTTCAAGAAGAACAAGATGATAATATTCACTGTATTGGAGATGATGCAACAAAAGCGTATCTAACGCAACATGATTATGAAGAGTCATTAATGAATGTACCGATAAATGAAAATTCTGCTAATAATGGCCTTTTTCAGATGGATGATAAGAACAAATACAATATCAAATCTAATTCCAACAATTCCCAACAGAGTGCACCAATTTCTTCTAAGAAAATGGTTGCCCCTATCAAGCAACAAGTTCAAAAAAATCAAATCCATGATGATCAACAGAGTACTTTGAAAGCTCCTTCAAATGAGGTAAAACTTTTTGATAAAACCTCCTCTTCTTTCAATTTTGAAGATGAGATATAGAAAATCAAAATCCCCATCCCTTTGGTTGAGTTAATGAAGAATGAATCATTTAAGAAATATATCCTCAAGACTCTTGACCCCAAATCCATATCTTCCTCTATTGATATCCTTAATATATATGATGACAAGCCCACTATTTTCTTAGGTCAAATGATTGAGGATAGAGATGAAAGTTTTCCACCTTTTTATATCTCTCCGAACATTCATGACAAAACACTACATAACTACTTGTAAGACTTTGGAGCCTCTCATAATCTGATGCCAAAGGCAATGATGGATGAGTTGGGGTTAGAAGTTACCAAAACTTACGATGATCTTTTATCATTTGACTCTAGAAAAGTTAAATGCCTCGGGTTGTTCAAGGATATGCCAGTAACTTTAAATCAAGCACCTATGAAAACTATGATCATGGATGCAGTTGTAGCAGATATTCCACCCAAATTCGGATGTTTGTTATCAAGATCATGGATGAAGAGGTTAGGAGGAACCCTTCAAATGGACCTTTCATATGCTACTATTCATGTTTTTGGAGGAGTAAATAAGAGACTATACAGAGAGTCACATCTCACCCACATCATCAGTGACGAGCAAAATCCAGCCAACCATCCTATTTACTCAGTTGACACAGGTATGGGATCTTGCATATTACAAATTGATGATTCATTATCAGATACTTTGTTACTTAAAAAGCCTATATTTCAGTCCATAGAAGTTGGAGAAGATGATCTTTGGAGTATGTTCTTCGAGGGGGAATGTACTAAAGAGACTGCTGGAGCAGGGGTTGTATTGACTTCACCATCTAAAGAAACTACACATTTGTCATTTAAGCTTGATTTCCAGGTCACAAACAATATTGCAAAATACGAGGCTTTGCTCTTGGGGTTGAATGTTGCAAGAGAAATGAAAATTAAAAGGCTACAAGCATATGGAGATGTTGATTTAATCATTCAACAGGTAAATAAGTCTTTCCAAGCCAAGAATGTGAGGATGAAAGCTTACAGAGATGAGGTTCTGAATGCGATTGCTACATTCACTAAATTCAAAATCTCATACATTCCTAGGGCCATGAATCAGTTGGTCGATTCATTGGTTGTTTCAACTATTAATTTCATACCTCCTTTGCCTCCAAGGTTGAATTATGAGATTTAGGTGAAGTATAGGCCTTCTTTACCTGATAATGTTAAATTCTGGAAATTATTCGAAGACGATGCAAAGTTAAGTAGATTTTTAGGAGTGATGGATGAGTTTTCATATTTACAAATTGATCAAGATAATGAGCATGATGAAGAAGCTCATAGACCTAAGTTCAGAAACAAAATTGGAGCCCATGAAATTGTGCATCTCTATACCAACCAAATCCCCAAAGGTTTGGTTCCTTTAGAGAGACATTTTTATCATAATGATGTTGCCATTAAACTAGAAAAGCAGGAGGAAGATTCTGATGTGTTCCAGTTTAATGTAGCAAACAAAGAAAGTCCAAAGTATGTCAACTTAGCTTCTCATTTGAATGATAAACAGAAATATGAATATGGTGAGTTGTTAAAGGAATTTTCTGATATATTTGCATGGAAGTATAGTGATTTGAAGACATACAATACAAATATCATACAACACAAAATTCCTTTAAGCAAAGACACAAAACCATTCAGACAGAAACTCAGATCATTTAGTCCAATGTTGTTTCCCATTATGGAGAAAGAAATCAAAAAATTGTTGGAGGCCAAGATCATCATCCCTCTTAGATACTCTGACTGGATTTCCAACCTTGTTCATGTTAGAAAGAAAAATGGTGAGATTAGACTTTGTGTAGACTTTAGAAATTTGAACAAATGCTCTAGAAAGGATAATTGCCCATTTCCCAAGATGGAACATATTCTGCAAAAAAAATCTGGAGCAAGTGTCATCTCATTCATTGATGGCTTCTCGGGGTATAACCAAATTGAAGTCCATCTGGATGATAGGGAAAAAACAACATTTACTACACCATGGGGTACATTTATGTATGAAAAAATTTCATTCGGACTGATGAATGCGGGAGTGACATTCCAGAGGGAAATGGATATTGCATTCATGGGAGAGAAAGACAGATTTGTTCTGATTTATCTTGATGATATCATAATTTTTTCATACATCCACGAAGATCACTTGCAGCATCAAAGAAAAACTTTCCTGAAATGTAGAAAGTATGGAATTTTTTAAACCCAGAGAAGTCTCACTTTGCACTCAGAGAAGGTAAGTTTCTTGGGCATATTGAGTCTGCAAATGGAGTGAAGATAGATCCAACAAGAGTGGAGGCAATTCAGAAATTGTCTCTCCAAAGATCCAAGAAAGATATCCAATCTTTTCATGGAACCATAAATTTCATCAGGAGGTTTATTTCAAATTTTGTTGAGCTTACCAAATATATCACATGCATGTTGAGAAAATATTATGAAGTAAAGTGGACAGAAGAAGCCAAACATTCTTTTGAATTTATCAAAAAAGCTATTATGACAGCCCCTATCTTAATTAGCCCGAATTTTGGTAAAGATTTTTATATTTTCTCGTTTGCCTCTAATGATGAAATTGTAGCAGTGTTGTTACAGAAGAACGAAGATGGGCATGAGCAACAAGTATCATTTTACAGCAAGGTTTTGAGGGATGCTGAAGTTAAGTATGACCCGATTGAAAAACATGCCTATGCACTAATCAAATCACTCAAAGCATTGAGGATCTATATACTATAGGCCAAGGTAATAGCATATGTTCCCTCAAGTTCTGTGAAAGATGCCCTTGTTCAGACTGACATTGATGGTAAGAGGAGCAATTGGATCGCTAAAATGATTGAATTTGATATTGAGATCAAGCCAGTAAAGCTTGTGAAGGGTCAAGGACTTGCCAAACTACATGCAAAAGACAATTGTAAGATGCTTGATATAAATCTTGTGGGCATAAATGCAAAGAACATTCAAATTACAATAGAAAGAGGTAGTGATAATTTGTAGGTTTCTTCTCACTTAGTTGACTGTGAGTGGTACAGCCATGTTATATATTTTATGTAGAAATTATCAACTCCAGCAGATTTGACAAAAACTCAGGTAAGAGATTTAAAACTCAAAGCTATTAAATTTTGTATAGCCGATAAGATGTTGTTTTGGAAAGATCCATCAGGGATACTATTGAGGTATGTAAACAAAGAGGAATCAGTCAAAATCATGACAGAGTTTCATAACAATGAACTTGGAGGACATCATTATTGGAAGACTACTACAAACAAAATTTTGAAGGACGGATACTATTGGCCTTGCTTATTTTCTGATGTGCATACTTTTGTAAAAACATGTGACAAATGCCAGAGATTTGCAGGTAAACATCAATTAAAATCTCTTCCCCTTAAACCAGTTGTTGTCATAGGACCTTTTCAATAGTGGGGATTAGATTTCATAGGGAAAATTCATCCACCATCCAGTAATCAGCATAGATGAATCCTTGTTGCTATTGTTTACTTTACTAAATGGAATGAGGCTATTCCTACCAGGAATTTCAATCATGTTGTTATCATAAATTTCTTATAGGATCATATATTTTCAATATTTGGTTGTCCCAAGAAGTTAGTAATTGATAATATTGTTTCTTTCAATGACAAAACCTTAGTCAAACTATGTGAGGAAATGGGAATTCAGTTGGTACACTCCACTTCTTATTATCCACATGGAAATGGTTTGGCTGATTCATCAAACAAAAGTTTGGTAAGGATAATTAAAAAGTTACTTGAACATAATACAAAGGCATGGGATTCAAAATTGAAGTTTTCTTTGTGGACTCATAGAGTGACTGATAAAAAATAAATTGGTACATCACCTTTTAAGTTGGTTTATGGCACAGAAGTTGTATTTCCTATCCAACTTTCATTTCCAGTTGCCAAATTCCTTCAAGAAGCAGAATCTGAACCAAATGACCTTACCAGAAGGATTTTAAATTTTGTTGAATTAAAGAAAAACAGAGAACAATTATTGGAGAAAACAGAATTTCATCATAGGAGAATGAAAGAAATTTTTGACAGGAAGGTTAAAATGGACAATTTCAAAGTAGGAGATCTAGTTATGAAATGGGATGCAGCAAGGTAGGAAAAGGGAAAACATGGCAAGTTTGATGCTCTCTGGACAGGGCCTTTTGTCATATCAGCAATACAACAGAACAATACCTTTGTTCTCCAAAGTCTATCATATGAAGAAGTTTCAAGTGGCCCATTTAATGGGTGGTTTCACAAAATTTATTTTTCATAAGGCTTTATTAAGACTTGAACTATTTTTGTAAATATTTTGATTTAAGTTTTTATTTTTCATTCTGTGTGTAAAAATAACTCCATGCCCAATGGAATACTGAGTCAAGTCAATTTTAAGTCTTAGGTGATAGGAAGGCTACTGAGTCAATAAAATTTCTTGAAACCTCACAAGGAGTTTTTCATCCCTAGAAGGAGCCATATGTTATCTCCTCAAATAACACAATCAGTTTTGTGTATTTAGGTGATAGGAAATCATTAAAAAATAACTTTCTAAATTTTTCAAGGTTTATTTTTAAGAAGCTTATGTTTGTAATAAAATTTCCAAAACTTTGGTTTGGGTTTTTTTATTTCAAAAAAAGAAAAAACAGGTTTCGGTAACTGAGTGTTTCCCCAAAAGAGCTTCTAAGCCATTGAAAGAACTCGCTTTCGACATCTTAAACCCAAAAGTTCAAGATATTTTAGATCCCGAAAGCGTCGGAGCTTAGAAAAAGTCAGCCCGTCCTTTTGGGTGCCTAAATCGTCGAAAATGAAGTTTCATGATTGCAAATTAAACCATCGAAAAGATAAGAAGTAAGTTATTTGACGACTTGGATCTCATCTTTGCATGACCTATCAAATATTTAAATTATCTGTTTCATTAAATAACATGGAGATATACCTCTTGTTCTATCATTCAAGTTATTAATGAATTGTTATTTCAAATGCGAAATTTCCCTCTCACATACCTTGTAATCAACACTCTTCCTAAATTCATATCCCGCGTTTCTCGGCTCCATTGCAGCTGAGCCAAAAACCCCTTTTTATGCGCTGTGTGGTTTCCCCTCCAAGCCCAATTTTTCAAAATTGCAGGTGCACAGGAATTTTCCAGCAGATGAAAACAGGAGGACCAGTGTTGAGGAGAGAGCCGGATAACATTGGTTATTTGGAATCACACCCAAAAGTGTGTCAACTCTTCAAGGACGCATGATGTTACAGATTTTGTGAGAAATTGTAAGGTTTTCACTAACAGGTGGCAGAAGCTTTCTCTTTAAATTTTGATGGGAGAAAAGTAGTTATTGGTGAAGATGAATTCCAGGTAGACGAAGCCCTTATAGCCGAAGTGACATAGCTTCCAATAACTGGAGAAAATTGGATCAAAACCACTGTTACAAAATATATTGAATTCAGGTCCTACTTGAAACCAGAACGCAAATGTTTGATTTGGAAGAAAGATATTCCTATATCTTTTCTTGAAGAAAAATGGCAACACTTGTTAAAGGCCATTCTTGTTTATATAACTTGTGAGGGAAGATACAATAGGGTGATGATTTATCACTTTAAGCTCATGAATCATTTTACTGGTAGGAGCCCACTCAACCTACCTTATTACCTTCACAAAATTCTGACTAAAATGGCTCATCAAGTTAAAGAAAAACCCAATACAATTGAAGGTAGATTGTCTCATCATGGCTTGATTAAGCTATTGGTTTGTGAGCTACTGCAGAGAAGGAATAGGGATTGGGGCCACTTCTTATTTTGGAATGAATTGAAGACAGAGCTACAACTAGAAGACAAAGAGAAGTATTCTTCAAAGAAGTCTTCTACACCTAGGAGTGGAAAAAGAAAGAGGAGATCTATCTCTCCAGTGACATCTGAACAAGATAATCCATCTTCCAAGCCTATAGAAGCAAGGAAGAAGTTGGAGTTTGTTGAGGATGCAAAGCAGGCTACACCAAAGAAGACAAATTTGCTAAATTTACCATATTCAGACTCAGATGAAGAACCAGGAAAATAAGAATCCCCTATTGATGAAAGTGTAAAATTCTCCATGGAGAAAGCACCAGAAGCCCAGTGGTTCGGCAATCTTGAAAAAGGTGAAACATCTAGCAAGAAAAATAAACAGAGAAAAGCAAAGGATATTAAGAAACTTAAAGAAAAAATAAAGCAACGGGAAGTGCTAGAGAGGGTAATTAAAGCTAGATATGAAATTCTATCAAATAATTTTGTAGAACCAGTGAAACCCTAGAAAATCTAGCACATGAAAGTATAAAGGAAAACAAAAAGAATAAGAAGATGGTAAAAAATTATAGCAGTGTATGGTGGCTATCTAGGCATTTGAAGAAAAAGGTCAGGTTATTGAAGTTGTGAACCATGCCTTCAAGACATCAGCCTCAAGCATCTATTGACCTTGAAACCCTAGAAAATGTAGCCATCCATCTAATTGATCCAAATACAGCCATTCCAGAAGAGGAACCATATGCAGGAGCTTCAGAGAAGCAGCCTTAAGGTGTGTAAAAGCTAAAACAAAGAATATTTTGAAATTTTGTCATTCTCACTAAGAAGGAACTTTCGGTGGCTTAGTTGAACATTTCGATTGTTCATTAGCCACCGAAAGAAGAGATTTTGGTAGCTAATCGGCTCAACTTTTGTCTACTTTAGCTACCGAAAGTGTTGATAGGACAGAGAAGTATTATTTTTGCACAGATCCAAGTTTTGCTTATCGAAATGTCTCAAGAACAGTTCTAAATGTTGGATAATAATTAAATTCATCATTATCAAGAGTTCGTTTGGATTTTGGATATGCCTAGTAAGGTGGAAAGGGAAAATTGGTTAGCTATTTTTGGGGGAAATAAGATGTCTAGTGACAACAGGTAGCAATTTTGACTTGTCTGATATCTTATGAGGAGATACCAACCTTGGAAGGATTACTACACTTGCCAAAGATTCTAAATACATGAAGATCTCTTGAGATAAGGAATTGACCGATTTTATAGGACCTTTGCCTATTTTCTTGTGCCAGTTGTTAGCTTTTTCTATTTTTGGAAATTTTGATCCAATATTATAGGATCTGGATATCTGATGTAAAGGTTATAAAGCCACAAACATTTGATGAAAGAGGGGTTTGATTTTGGATACAAAGGCCTTATACCATTGTACAGACTTTTTTCAGATATAATACAAATCATAATCCTCTTTCACTTTTGATGTCGGACTTCATTCATTACTTTCTTTCATGTACTCTTATTCAAGTTGTCTTAAATACTAAATGACAATCATCTCATTAGTCAATTCATATCTTGATTAACAGTTATTTGCATTTCTTAATAAACCCATCATTGTGTATCGGGTTTATGAGTATTATCTTCTTCACCCACAGTTTAATCTACTTTATGATCATTAATCTTTGAAAGCACTATCTTATTTGATTTTATACTATTGATTACCCTGATATCAGTCCATTAAGGTTGAGCTATCCCATTGATCCACATATACATAAATACAAACACAGTTTAATTTAAGTTACCAAGCATCTTTGACCTACAAACTCAAAGAGTTTCTTGGACAAATAACAAATAATTCAAGTTTATTGGTACATGTTTACAACGGTATATCTCATAGTGATAGTGTGATAGTGGTTCCATCATTCTACTTCTACTTCAGGGTAGTTGGATGGGGCAAGGAAAAATGGTTGTAGCCACCTTCTGGTTGTAGTTGGAGAACATAGGGGGTTGTAGCCTCCTTCTGGTTGTAGCCAGAGAATTGAGGAGTTGGAGCTTCCCTCAAGTTGTAACCTGAGAAACTAGGGAGTTGGAGCCTCCTTCTAGTTGTAGCTAGAAAACAAAGGAAGTTGGTGCTTCCAATTAATGTAATTCTTCAATACATATAAGATAAATCATTCTGTGGTTTTCTCTCGATTTGGGTTTCCACTTAAAACACTGGTGTACTATGTATGTGTGTGATTGTTCATTTCTTATTTCTCATTATTGGATAATAATTCTACATTGATATAACACTTTGATTATTTAGAGAAAAAATATTATAATTATGCTATTACTGATTCACCCCCCCCCCTCTTAGTAATACAACAATTGGTTTCAGAGCATGTTCCTTCAGAAATCGGTTTAACCACTGAAAGGTAGATCATGGAGAGTACCAACTCATATAAAAATGGAATACCACACTTTGATGGACAGAAGCATGCTTTTGGGAGCATAATGATGAAGACATATATACAAGCACATGGGTTTGAAATTTAGCAATCAATTGTAGATGGATACACAGTACCAGCAGTTCCACCAAAAAATGACAAAGCAGTAAAACTTGGTTAGAATAATTCCAAAGCTACAAATGCACTTTTGAATGGTCTCAGTGAAGCAGTATTCACCAAAGTTGCACATTGTAAATCTGCCAAAGAGATTTGGGACAAGCTTCGAAATAATTATGAAAGAGATACAAAAGTCAAAGAAGAAAAACTTCAAACTTACAGAGGTCAGTTCGAACAACTAAAAATGAAGGAAGATGAGAATATTGTAGCCTACTTCTTAAGAGTTTAAGAAACAGTGAATTCAATCATAGGATTGGGAGAAGAAATCGAAGAATCTGTAATTGTTCAAAAGGTACTAAGATCTCTTCCTATGAGATTCAACCCTAAGATATCAACACTAGAAGAAATATCATATATTAACTCAATAATCATGGACGAACAACATGGAATATTCATAGCATATGAAATGAGAACTGAACAGGAAAATCCATATGTAAAAGAAGCATCCTTCAAAGCATCCAAAAGATCAAAGAAAAAGAAAAAGGAATGAGAAGAATATAGCAGTAGCAACGACATCTTGGAAGATGATGAAGAAGTGGCCAACTTCGTCAAAAGACTGAACAAGGAAACCAATGGTAGGTATAGAGGTAAGATTCCTTTAATTTTTTTTAATTGTGATGGTATTGATCATTTTTATAAAAAAATGTCCTCATAAGAAAAAGAGAAATGATGAAGGTTACTCAAAAGGAAAACACACATATAAAGGAAAAAGAACTACAAAGAAAGATTTCAATAAAATCTTATGCATCAAAGAAGACATCTCATCATCAAATGAAGATGAAATCAGTGACAGTGAGACAGGAAGATTTCTATTCATGGAAGTAAAATATTCTGACAAAGAAGACTCTGAAGAAGAGTATGAAAAAGATGAAGAAGGATATGAAGAATTTGAAGATGAAATTGAAGAGGCAGAAGTTGACTAGTTGACTATAGAGAAGAATTAATGTGTTCCATAGAAGTTATCAGAAGAGAAAAGAAGAAAAACAAGAAACTACAAGAAAAAGGACACTCGAGAACTAGAAAAAATGATCACAAGATTGAAGGTTCAAATAGAAGATAAAAGAATTGAAGAAGCACTCAAATAACAACTAGAAGAAAAGGACAAGATCATTGGAAACTTGGATGTAGATATTGTCACACTAAGAAAGGATATTCAAAAGAAAAATATGCAAAATAGCTAAAAAGTTATGGATGACATTATTAGCAGTCAAAAATGTCATCTTGACAAGTTTGGACTTGGATATAATCAGACAGAAAATGGATCAAGCTCCAAAACAACATAGCAAGAAATAAATCCAAAAATCTATAAAGAAACAATCAATGGGGATAGGAAGATGTACAAGGAATATTACAGGGACTACTCCTCCACCGAGAAGATTTAGATTTTAGAATCAACAATAGATAGATAGGCCTCAAGAAGAAGAAGGATTTATAAGATCACCTTATTTCAAAAGATATTCAACTCCCATGTATCAAACTATATTTTTTGGTTTATGTTATGCATGTAATAATTTTGGACATAAAGCTATAAATTGCAGAGCTAACAATAGGAACAATAACAACTTTGAGAGTCATACACAAAGTGGTTAATCAAGAAGACCTAGTGAAACACAAAGAAGAAGTTACAACACGTTTGAATCTTTGAGCACTGAAATGGAATGTTACAAATGTAACAATTTTGGACACGTGGCCAAAAATTACAGAATGACAGACCCTCCTAAAGAACCTCAACAGAATAAAAATAGTCACGGACAAGAACCTCAGAAAATGACATGCATAAGAAAGAAATATCAGTATAGCAATGAAGAATGCACAGTCGCTCTACAAGCTAAACAGAAGAAACGCGGTTGGTATGTTGACAGTGGGTGCTCAAAACACATGATAGGTGATAGAGATAAATTTATTACATTGCGAAAGGAAAGAAATGGATCAGTCTCCTTCAGAAATGATAATTCAGCCAAAATCATTAGAGAAGGCACAATCTGAATTAGGAACAAGAATAAAAAGGTACAAAATGTTCCACTGGTAGAAGATATTAAACATAATCTTCTAAGTGTGAGTCAAATATGTGACCAACGTCATAAAGTTACTTTTGATTCACAAAAGTGTGAGATAAGAAGAGAAGGTTCAGGGAAATTGGTTGGTACAGCTGCAAAAACTTCAAACTACATGTATGTGTTAAGTGAAATTGGAAATGAAAAGTGTTGTCTAGGAAAGGAAGATGAAATTTGGCTATGGCACAGAAGAATGGGTCACATGCATTTTGATAACCTTGTCGAAATCATCAAAAGATAAGTAGTCATAGAAATGCCCCAGATCATGAAACCAACCAACACTTTATGCAAGCATTGTCAACAAGGAAGGAAAACAAAGACCAGGTCCAAATCAAAGGAATATTCAACAACAATACCACTAGAAATTGTGCATACTGATGTAGTTGGACCAACTACAACAAAGGGATTAAAAGGTGAGAGATACTTTATGTTATAAGTTTATGATTATACAAGAATGACTGCAGTTTTCTTTCTCAAGAACAAGTCAGATGCTTTTGAAAACTTCAATATCTACAAGGAAATGGTTGAAAATGAGATGGATTCAAGAATCAAATGCTTTAGATATGATAATGGAGGAGAGTTCACTTCAAAGGAATTTATGGACTACTAAAATAGTCATGGAATAAAAAGGCAATTCTTCATTGCTAGGACACCTCAACAGAATGGATTTGTTGAAAGAAAGAATAGGACAGTACAAGAAATGGCTCGAACAATGCTAATAGATTCCAAATTGACAGATATATTTTGGACACAAGAAGTGCATACAGCAGTTCACATTCAAAACAGAGTAATGCTCAGAAACAACACTAATAAAAATCCCTACGAGCTATGGAAAGGAAGACTAGCAAATGTGAAGCACTTCGGAGTTTTTGGAAGAAAATGCTACATCAAAAGAGAAGATGGTGGAATGAGAAGTTTGACTCTCGTGTGGAAAAATGATTACTTGTTGGTTACTCAAGTACAAGGAAAGCATACAAGTGTTACAATCTAAGATTGAACAAATTTGTGGAAAGCATCAACGTAACAATTGATGAAATAAGCAGACCGGAATCAAAGGAAGAAGAAAACAAACCAATGGAACAACTTTTAGAAGAAGCAGATGCATAAGATGAAGTAGAAGAGGAAGAGGAAGAGAATATGATAGAAACAGAAGAGCAAGTTCAGCAAGCATCTCCAAAGACACCTAGAAAACGAGTACAAAAGAATCATCCTTCAGATCAAATTATTGGAAACAAAGATGTAGGAGTTGAGACTAGAAGAAAAATCCGTTCACCAGAAGAAACACACCTAGAACTCTTATCTACAATTGAACCAAATTGTTTTGAAGAACCCAACAAGGATGAATGTTGGAATAAGGCCATGAATGAAGAATTGGATCAAATAGAGAAAAGTGACACTTGGGAATTGGTTCCAAGACCAAAGAATAAGAATGTGATTGGCACAAAATGGGTTTTCAGGAATAAATTAAATGAAGATGGACAAGTTACAAGGAACAAAGCTAGATTGGTATGTAAAGGATATGCACAGATTAAAGAAATCAACTTTGAAGAGAGATTTGCCCCAGTTTCCAGAATGGAAGCAATCTGATTGCTTTTAGCCTATGCATGCTCCAAAAATGTTAAAGTATATCAGATGGACGTAAAATCAAATTTTCTAAATGGGGAACTTGAAGAAGAAGTCTACATTGAACAACCAGAAGGATTTCAGTTGTCAAAGAATGCAGATTATGTGTGTAAATTAAAGAAGGCCTTATATGGTCTAAAACAGGCTCCTAAAGCATGGTACTCTAGACTGGATAAGTATCTGCAGCAGGCAGGGTTTAGAAAAGGAAGTGCAGACAACAACCTCTACATTAAGGCAAGTGAAGGTAATATTTTATTAATTGAAGTTTATGTTGATGATATTATTTTTGGTAGTGATGATGACAAGTTAAGCCATAAATTTGCAAAAGATATGCAGAATGAATTTGAAATGTCATTACTTGGAGAACTATACTTATTTTTGGGACTTCAAATACGTCAAAGCATCCAAGGAATCTTTATTTCTCAAACCAAGTATATCATAGAAATGTTAAAAAGGTTCAGAATGGAAGATTGCAAACTAGTTATCACTCCCATGCAAACCAGTTGCAAGTTGAGAAAATATGATGATTCGAAGTCTACAAATCAGAGGCAATACAGGTCAATGATTTGCAGCCTACTATAAGTGACATCATCCAGACCAGATGTAATGCAGGCAGTTGGATAGGTGGCACAATTTCAAGCAGAACCAAAGGATTTACATGTGTTAACAGTGAAGAGGATTTTTAGATATCTCAAAGGAATTAAAGAGGTTGGATTATGGTATCCAAAAGGAATGGATCTATCACTTATTACCTACATAGATGCAGATTGAGCAGGTTGTATTAATGACCAAAAAAGCACCAGTGGAGCAGCATTCTACTTGGGTGAGTGTTTAGTATCATGGCTAAGAAAGAAACAATCATCAGTATCTTTATCTACAGCCGAGGCAGAGTATATTGTAGCAGCATCATGTTGTACACAGGTTCTTTGGATGAAACAAACTCTGACATATATACAAGTTGAGTATGATGAGCCCATTCCAATCTATTGTGATAATATAAGAGCCATAAATATCTTAAATAACTTGGTGATGCACTCCAAGACGAAGCACATGCTAATAAAGTATCACTTTCTACAGGAGCAGGTTGTAGAAAAGAACATCAGAGTTGAGTATGTGGGCACAAAAGAACAAGTGGAAGACATCTTCACAAAACCACTTCCATGAGAATCCTTTTAATATCTTCACCAGAGACTTGGGGTTATTTCTACTCCAAAATAAATTATTTTTGAATGCTTATCTTATATGTCTTATATTTACATGAGGAAGCACCATAAGAGGACAATTCAGTCAAGAGGAGCAACCCCAGATGGAAATATACCTTTGCCATTGATGATAAAGGGGGAGAGATTTATCAGATGGAGAGGATAGAGGTAGAGGATAGAGGCATGGTTCCAGGGAGAGCATGAGTGATATGATTTTAGTATTGCATCAGAGTGTTGCCATCAATGCCAAAGGGGGAGATTGTTGCTTAAGGTTGGTTGTCATTGATGTCAACCCTTGAAGAAAGCCTCGTAGAACAAAGGTTGGGTAATGGACCCAAGATTGTTTGATGTAAATATGACTTGTTATTATCTTTTCATGGTTGATAATAAGTAGAAATCGATGAAATCCAAAGTGGTCCCCTTATGGTGAAATCCCTCATGGGAAGACGCTTTGTGGATTGAGTTATCCTAGAAGTATGGTTAGAGAACCCATGATTATTTGTGGAATAATAAGATGAACATTAGTGAAATTTTTATTGAAACTATCCTAGATGGACAGTTATTTTCGTGCCATATCTGGTGGTATGTGAAAAGTCACATAACCCCTCACGATTAGAGAGTTATGGCCATGAGAAGTTGGAGAACCCAGGTTTGGGTAATGGACTGAATTTTGTTTGATGGATAACTATATGTGTTTTGATATATTTTTAGGTAATACTATTATTTATGGATAATACATCTCATTCCCTTTCTATTGGTATGTGGAGCATCACATAACTCCTCATGGTTTGAGAGTTATGGCCTTATGAAGTTGCAGGACCCTCATATGTCATCTAGAAGCCCCAAAAGGTCAAAGTAGTCAAAGTGGTTTAAGAGATTTTAAAAGGTAAATAATAAAGTGAAGTGATGATTTTAATATAATTCAAAGTGAATACAAAATAAATTAATTCAATAATAAATTTAATGGAGAAATTAGAAGAGGGTTAGCCCTAAAATAAGGAAAGTGGGCAAAGTGACCTAGAAGATGTTTTTAAAGAAGCTACTTGGAGAGTATAAATAAGAGGCAAGGCTCTCTCATTTAATAAAAACTTGAGAATATTAAATACCTATAGGTGTCTGAGGTAACCAAAGGATATCTAAGCCGAATTTCTGAGGAAATTGAAGAAAAGAAGGCCGAAATTCAAGGAAGGATAAATTATTTTGATGGTGCTTTCTAAGGTATGTTTTTTTTCAGGTCATCTCACCATTTTCGTAATAACCTTTTTTCTAGAATGATTCAGACCATGAAATTTCTATTCCATTGAGTAAACATATCCAAGTATCTATGGTAAAAAATTCAGCTTGTGGGTCATTGTATTTTTGGCGTTACACTCCGTGGAAAATAGGGTTTGTGGCTAGTCTTGAAACTAGTCAAAAATAGGTGTTTCAGGTAAAAACGTCATAACTTATTTATAACAGATCCAAATTAAGTAAGAAAAAATGTGTTGGTTAGAGTACATACTATAGTATGTTTTATAACAGTTTCATATCAATTAAACAAATATTCTATGTGGGGAATGGTCTACAAGGTGGCTCTCTAGAATAAGCCAGAATTCAGTAAGGTGTGCCATGTTTTCCATAAATCCTTTTATGAGAGGTTCCAAGTAGTGAAACCTAGAGAAATTGCATTAAAAACACTGAAGAACATTATGTGTCAGTTTTAGATCTTTATTCATTATAGGTACAAAGTTGTGATTATTTCAAGTTAGGGTTGTTGACTAATCCAAAACTAGTCTTGTGAGACTAAAGAAACGTTTGATGAAAATGATAGTCTCTTGTTGTTAAATTTAAGGAATATTTTCATGTTTGTGATCATATACACCAGGTCTATTATAGAGTTACAAATCATATTTGGATGATGAAATTGATGACGGCTTTTGGTTGAGGTACAAGTTGGGTACATGGTTAAGACAAGTTGTTGATGAGTTGGCACATACATGAGGTGTATAGTTGATTATGTTGGTACATATTGATGAGTCATAGTTGATGAGTACTTGAAACATGATTGGTACATACTTGGTACATGGTTGGTTTCACTTGTTTATGTTATAGGTTGATTACATATTGTTTGGTACAGGTTGATGCATGGTTGATGCACTTTTTTATGGTACAGTTCGATTACAGGTTGAGGTACGGGTTGATGCATGGTTGAGGTTTACTGGTACATGTTTACAGTGGTATATCCCATAGTTATAATGTGACAGTGGTTCCATCATTCTACTTCTACTTCAGGGCAGTTGGACGAGGCAAGGAAAGGTGGTTGTAGCCACCTTTCAGTTGTAGCCGGAGAACATAGGGGGTTGTAGCCTCCTTTTGGTTGTAGATAGAGAATTGGGGATTTGGAGCTTCCCTCAGGTTGTAGCCTGAGAAACTAGGGGGTTGGAGCCTCCTTCTAGTTGCAGCTAGAAAACAAAGGAATTCGGTGCTTCCAATGAATGTAATTCTTCAAGACATATAAGATAAAGAATTATCTTGTTTTCTCCCGATTTGGGTTTCCACGTAAAACACTGGTGTATTGTGTATGTGTGCGATTTTTCATTTCTCATTGCCCATTATTGGATAATAATTCTACATTGATATAACACTTGGATTATTTGGAGAAAAAGGATTATAATTACGCTATTACTGATTCACCCCCCCTCTTAGTAATCCATCATATACATCCTCTAATACATTGTGTTATATATTCTTGCATTTTGGGCCAATACACATACCTCTGTAAGTTGGAAAATGTCTTTCCAACACCAAAATGTCTTGTAACCATGGAGGTGTGAGCCTCTTTGATAAGCTGCAATCATTCACCTTTAGGAACACAGAGCTTGTCGAGCTTGTAGAGTAAACCATTCTAGAAATGATATTCATCATTGCCATCACCTTATTCTATATGAATTTGTCCCTATAGTTGTTGAAACACCTCATTGAAGTCCTCACCTTCTGTGTATGCCTCTTTGTATGCATCATGGGTAAAAGGCTCCATGTGCATCAGAGTTTCCAAAGATTTAATATTGGATATGGGTGGCCATGAAAGAATGTATTCCAAATTATTTGTGCTACCCTTCTTATACTTGATGACTAGATGAAATTGTTGTAAAAACCCCATCCTATTGTAATGCCTAGTTTGTTGTAGCTTACTCTAGGCCTGTAAATACTGTAGTAGCAGGTGATCTGTGTGTATAACAGTCTCCTTTCCCATTAGATAGTGCTTCCACATTTTGACATATTGTACCAAGCCATAGATATCCTTGTCGTAGGTAGGGTAGTTGAGAACCACCCCATAAAATACTTCAGAATGATAGCAGATGGTACTTCCTCCCTGCATCAGTATTTCTCCCATGGCATAACCACTTGCATATATCTCCACTTCAAAGGGATTCTATAAGTTTGGTAGTGTGAGCACTGGTGCTTTACTGATATTTCTTTTTAGCTCATCAAATACCTTATGTTGATTATTCCCCCACTGGAAACTCTTACCACTGGTTGTCAAGGCGTGGAGTGGTGCATCTACTACTAAAAATGAAGCTAAAAACTTCTGCAAGTATTTTGTTTCCCCAAAAAAAATCATAAATTTGGTGAAATTTGTAGGAATTGGCCATTTCATGATGGCCTCCATATTTGCAATATATATCTTGATTTCCCCCCCATCGATCACATACACCAAATACACCAAATACTACTTATCAAACTCTCATTTCTTGAGATTGACTAGAAGTTGGTGCTATTTCATAGTCTCTAACACCTGCATTAATGTGAGATGTGCTCCTCCCAGGTATCTTTATAAACCAGTATATCATCCAAATAAACAATAACAAATTAATATAGATAAGGGTCTAAAACATCATTCGTTAGTTTCATAAATGTATCCAATCCATTGCAGAACTGAATGGCATAACCAACCACTCATAAAACCTTGCCTTGTCTTGAAAGAAGTCTTCCAGGTATCTTCTTCTTTGACTCGTACCTAGTGATATCATGATTTCAAATCCATATTAGTGAAGTAATTAGCATGTTGCACCTATTCCAATAGATAATCGATCCATGGAAGAGGGTATCGATACTTCAGTGTAATCTTGTTCAATTCCATGTAATCTATACACATTCAAGTCCCATCCTTCTCAGGAACAATTATGATGGGTGACCCACAAGGTAGGGTGTTACACATCGAAATTACTCACTTCAATAGTGTCGCAAGTGTCGTCATTACAAGTGTCGCAAGTGTCGCATTTTGCTCACAAGTGTCGCAAGTGTCAAGGAAAGCATACTGCCATGATGCCTATGTCGTGCCTATAATGACATGAGAAGGACACTTGAAACACCTCAAACATTTGATTTGGAAGAAGAGAAATGAGTCAACAGGATTATGAACCTCTTTCCATCTGAAAGCACCCAAAAAACTGAGTTTTTGGAGGGGAGCACTCCCCTATACCTCTCTCAGGAGTGTTGGTGCTCCCCTATAAGCTATTAGGGAGCGTTATAACACACATTTTCCCTTTTGCAGGAGCACTCCTACCCTCAGGAGTGTTGGCACTCCCCTATACACAACTACGGAGCATTATAATGCTCTGAGTGCCCTTTTGAGGGAGCGCTACTTATTCTAGGCAGCAGTTGATTTGTTGAGAAGAATGGGGGAAGGATATTTTCATTCTTAGAAGGAAGTTGGATTCAAATCCTCAATCAAGCCATGATCTTAGGGCAGATCCCTAACTGAAGGAGGAAAATCCTCAACTCACCCCAAAGATATCTCAAGTTTTTTAGCCTCTCCAAGGCTATATAAGCAAGCTTTCTCATGGTGAAAGGGGACTAAAAAGGGGATAATCACACCAAACTTATGATCTTATAAGTGGTGTTGGAACAGAGATGATTTGGAAGAAAGAGACCTATGATCTCATAGGGAGCAATTAGTGAAGCTATCGTCATTCAAATCATGGATCTTTTGAGCAAGGGTTAGACAAGGAGGACTTGACGGAACTGTTGCAATCCATATATGGCTATAAGCAATGTTTTGTCCTTATTAATATAATTTGCTTGGCCTGTTTCTTTGTAATTCGCATTCAATCTCACATGAATTTGTCTCTTTAGTAGATATACCTATTTCGGGCTAATCTTGATAGAGTAGGAAGTGGTCGTACTTTGTTTGTCTATAGAGCTTATCAAAGAGCAAAATATTAGAGCTCAACTCGGAGCATGCAGGGACAAACACCGGTAAAAGGTACTTCTTTTGTCCTTCCTCCTCACACACTAGTCCACCTAGATCTAAAAGGAATTCAGTGACCATGATAAGCATTTTCTATCTTAAGGGGCAGTTCAATCTGCCCCTTCACAACAATCCAAAGGTAAGAAGAAGACAAAGAATAAATAAAAAAATAATAATGAACAACCCAAAAATTAAACACCTGCTACAGAAAAGAAACCACAACGGAAACTGAAATTCTCGTGTATCATTTGTGGTGACGATCACTACACTTGAGATTGTCCGCTTTGCAATGAAGTGGCCAAAATTTTCCAAGGGAAGTCACAAACCATTGTGCTTACTCATCCTTTTCCATAGCAACAATCCATGGTTGCTCAAACCCCCTTTCCTGGGGGTAGTTCTAGTGAACCTAATGATGAGGCCTCATCGAGTGCACATATTTATATGTTTAATGGGATTAATTTGACCACTCGCTCTAAGACCTACGACACACCAGGTAACCCTGACAAAGGAAAAGACACTAACAGTGCCAGAACTTTACCGGATCCATCATCATCCTCCATTAGTCTTCCATCAGTTAATTATCCATCTGGACCACTTCAGATTGAAAAATACACATTCGACTCTATCTTACGCCCTCCTAAGAGAACTATCCGCAAAGCTACCTTTAATCCTAGTTCACGTGCTGCCCAAAACTACAACATTGTTGAAGATTTGGCTCAAGCACCGTGTGCTATGTCTGGGTTAGAATTTCTACAGCGCTGTCCCAGTCAATGTAAAACGCTCTTGACCTCTCTTGGTGTTGTTGATCCTAAGTCATCCAATCAGATCATGTTTAACCTGGATAATTATGCATCTCGGCTCTCCCACCAACTTGCTTTCCAATTTGATGTTGTTTTTCACAATCAACAAATCCATCGAACTATTCTGGATGAGGGATCCTCAACTTGTGTCATGTATTTAGCATGTTGGAAAGGTTTAAAATCACCAGCACTCAACAAATCCCCAATGATGTTACACGCCTTCGATGGGCGAGGTTTTCATCCCCATGGGATTTTATAGTCCATGCCCATCCAATTGGGTGGAAAAACTGTTACTGTCGATGTCGAGGTGGTCGATGCTCCCCTCGATTACAACTTGTTACTTGGAAGAAGTTGGTTTTATGCTATGACTGTTGTTGCCTCATCAGTCTTCTGATGTGTACAATTTCCTCACCAGGGAAAAATTGTCATTGTCGATTAGTTGGATTTTTGCACGACCGATGCTCACGTTCCCACTACCAACAATATTCCTTTCTTGGGTGACCACAAGATCACGTATGAAAGTGTTGGTGTTGGCTTACTGAAATATTCTAGCCTCATGGGTACCTTCCCTACACCACTTCCACCGACTACACATCATATTGCCATTGTCGATATGATTTTGACCACGGATTATCAATCTTTGGAATCATTTGTCCCTCGGATTATACCTTGTCCTTTGGAATTCGATGCACTAAGTGACACCATGCCACTTAGTCCAACTGAAACATCATGTGTTTCTATCCCATCCACTTCTCCCTCGTCGGCACTTGACGGTTCGTCACTGCAATCACGGTTGAGTTCCTTGTCGTCTGCGATTGACTACATTTCCCTAACTTTTCCTTTGGATGAATCTATTCTAGAAATGTTTCACATTGACAAGTTACCTCAGGATAATAATTGTCACCGATCCTCTTTTCTTCCCCCTCGTGAAGAAATTCGAGTAGATGTACCATCTATATCCCCTCCTGGTGTTGATTTTTCATCATCTCTCATGCTTTCCACTTTCGATCATTTGGATTCGGTAGTGGACATGGTGATTTCTTCGGTCATATTATTGGAGCCTGATCTCCTTACTCCTATCGTGGCCCTCAACATGTGTCCCTTCTCGAGTACTTATCTTCCATCCACCAAATATCTCCTGGAGTCCATGACCATGTTTTCTCCATTGACATGGTACCCTTCCAGAGCATTATCCTCTTGGAAGCCATGATCTGGACGAAACCACGAGCATAGTTTCTCTTCTCTGTGGCAAGCTCGTTAAAAAATGAAATAGAGGTCCTGAGCATAGTTCTTTTCCTATGTCAAGCTCATTAAAAAATGAAACAGTCACCTCTCTTGAACCTTCTTTTCATCCACACTTCTCCTTCGGTGAATGAATTGAAGCTTGGAGGGCATGTCTCCAGCCTTTGATGATCTTTCTGGAGTTAAGCCACTAGCTTTCAAGCTGGGGGCATATCGAGCTTAGTCTTTGTTCTTCCTCGTGCTTGTAAATACATGAGAATGCATCCGGGTAGACTTTTATCTCTTTTTCGGACATGTATGGATACATGAAAAAGGAACCCCTTGGAGTCTCCTTTAAGCTCTTTTCAGACTCTCTAAACATGAAAATATTGCCGAGTGATCTTGCTTACTTTCCCACTCATTAAACGGTTTGAAAGGGAATCTTTCGAGTAATAATTTATCTCTTTTTTGGCCTCGCAAGACTAAAATTACGAAAAAGGAAAACACTGGAGTCATCTTTAAGTTCTTTTCAGACTCTCTAAACGTGAAAAGATTATCGAGTGACCTTGTTCTCTTCAAACTCGTTAAAGTATTTGAAGAAAACACTTGTTGAGCGATAGTTTATCTCTTTTTCGGTCTCATCATACTACTTTATGAAAAAGGAACTGAGAGAGTTATGTTTTAATTGTTTTTCCAGACTCCATAATCATGAAAAACCTTCGAGTTTTTTGTCTTTGGACTCACTAAACAAAACATCGACAGGCCCATATGGGATCAAACCCTTACTTCTTCCAATTCATTAAACAAAGGAAGAGGAACTTACCGAAGGTGAGTTTTATTGAGCATGTGCTATCCTCCTCAAGCTCATTAAATTAAAAAGAGGTACTCATCTATATGTATGGGGGGGAAATTGAAAGAAGCAAGCCAAGAAGTTTCTTTTTGAAGACATTACCAAGTAACTCTTAGATTCGCCCTTGAACACAGCACTTTGTCTTTTGCACGCATTATAATCCGTTGAACCTCTGCACTGAGCCAATCCTTTGAGTCTCTTTCACTCCTCTGGGTCACCTGACGTAAGTCACAGCATCCACTGCATCATCAAGTTTTGGTCCATGTCATGTTTCTGTTGTTGTGCCTCAGTGTTCAAGGGAATTATCCGCCTCAAGAGTCAGCCATCACAAATATCTTGTCTCAATACCTATGTTAGTCCATATTCATTTGATCTACCAATTACATCTCTATGTTTGTTTCGTGTCGCTGATGGGGGATACATCAAGGCCCTCCTTCGACGAGTCTATTCCTGTCAACTTCAACACATTATCTAGGGACTAGAATTAGAAACTAATTAGTACTTTGGGACCTGCATGCCTCAATGGTAGGCCTCCTCAAATTCGACAGTGGGTTTACATCATTGACCTCTGATCGAATGATTCCACAGATGTTCGACTTCAACTCATCCATTCACATTCATTGGAATGTACTAGAGTACCTTGGGACTCATTGATGTTAATGGTGATTTCCCTCGCGCTTGTTAACGGTTTACATCATTGACTGGTAATCAAGTGGTTTCTTCCATGTTCGACATCAGGACATCCATTCACATGGTTAAATTCATACTACATCAGGATCGGTAAGAAGACCCTGGGTTGAGTGATCACTTTGATATGTAATTTTCCTAGGTTGCGATGGAGTTTCTTTTGAACAATGACACATATACGGTTACATAGATCCACTTTGTATTGGTCGTGGCTATGTCTTGTCATCTCGTAGATCCACTGTGTATTCTTCATGGCTATGATCAGTTCATGTCATAAGAGTATAGATCCATAGTGTATTTGCAGTGGCTATACCTTTTTATCAATACAATTATGGATCCGCGGTGTATTTTATGGCGGCCATACCTTGCAAGTCTTGATCACCCAAGCATAGGTATGCCTGCCTTGGGTTTGAAACATGTCATAATATTTGTTAGATGTTTGTGTGCATCTTCTGTCAGGTTCTCTGCGTCTATACCCTTGCTTGAAAGTCTACAAATCTTTTCAGTTATCAGTTCCTATCTTCTAACTTCATACTTTGGGGGGCAATCTGTTACACATAGAAATTACTCACTTCAATAGTGTCACAAGTGTCGTCATTACAAGTGTCGCAAGTGTCACATTTTGCTCACAAGTGTCACAAGTGTCAATAAAATCATACTACCATGATGCCTATGTCGTGCCTATAACAACATGAGAAGGACACTTGAAACACCTCAAACATTTGATTTGGAAGAAGAGAAATGAGTCAACAGGCTTATGAACCCCTTGCCATCTGAAAGCAACCAAAAAACTGAACTTTTGGAGGGGAGCACTCCCCTTTACCTCTCTCAGGAGTGTTGGCACTCCCCTATAAGCTATCAAGGAGCGGTATAACACACATTTTCCCTTTTGCAGTAGTGCTCCTACCCTCAGGAGTGTTGGCGCTCCCCTATGCACTCCCCTATACACTACTAGGGAGTGTTATAACTCTCTAAGTTCCCTTTTGAGGGAGCGCTACCTATTCTAGGCAACAGTTGATTTGTTGAGAAGAATGGGGGAAGGATATTTTCATTCTTAGAAGGTAGTTGGATTCGAATCCTCAATCAAGCCATGATCTTAGGGCAGATCCCTAACTGAAGGAGGAAAATCCTCAACTCACCCCAAAGATATCTCAAGTTGTTGAGCCTCTCCAAGGCTATATAAGAAAGATTTCTCATGGTGAAAGGGGACTAAAAAGGGGAGAATCACACCAAACTTATGATCTTATAAGTGGTGTTGGAACAGAGATGATTTGGAAGCAAGAGACCTATGATCTCATAGGGAGCAATCGGTGAAGCTATCATTATTCAAATCATGGATATTTTGAGCAAGGGTTAGACAAGGAAGACTTGACGGAACTGTTGCAATCCATCTACGGCTGTAAGCAATGTTTTGTCCTCATTAATATAATTTGCTTGGCCTATTTCTTTCTAATTCATGTTCAATCTCACATGAATTTGTCTCTTTAGTAGATAGACCTATTTCGGGCTAATCTTGATAGAGTAGGAAGTGGTCGTACTTTGTTTGTCTATAGAGCTTATCGAAGAGCGAAAGATTGGAGCTCAACTCGGAGCGTGCAGGGACAAACACCGGTAAAAGGTACTTCTTTTCTCCTTCCTCCTCACACACTAGTCCACCTATATCTAAAAGGAAGTCAGTGACCATGATAAGCATTTTTTGCCTTAGATTTAAGAGTCTAGCTCTTTGAGGAGATCTACCTATCCGCAAGGAGATTTTCCTTCAACATAGGGTACTTGGTAGAATCACACCCCGCTCCAATAAGTGTTGCGACTACTTATTCATTTCATTCACTACTATAATAGACTGTCTGTACAACCCAATATTCAGTAATGGGGAGTCTGGAAATAATCGTACTTCGTGTTCCACATCCCTCTTGGGTAGTATCCCTTTAAGCTCCTTTAGAACTCCTTTGTATTCCTTTAGTAACTCCTCCAAATAATGTTTCTTATCTTTATCACACCGCTCCAGGGATTCATTCACTCTCACTAACTTGTCATCGGATTGATTTTATCTTAAGAAAAGAAAAACATATTTCTTACTAGAATTATTCAACTTCTTGGCTTGGTTGGCACTTACCAATGAGATATTTGACTTTCCTTTATGTGCGTTAATGATGTAGGACTTATCATCCTTGATCAGTCAGTATTGGTTGGCTCTCCACATGAAGATTACATCTTTCATATACATGCAAGGGCTTCCAAACACTACTCCACATACATCAAGGGGTACTAAGTCCAATTCCACTTCATCAATAAAATCATCACTTACAACAAATTTAATCTTACACTATTTTGTTGCCTTTATCTATGCATCCTTGTTTACCCAAACTAATGAATAGGAGCTAGGATTATCTTGGACCTTCAATCCAAGCTTGTTTCCTAGATCCGTTGTTATGATATTATCCTATGAAACTAAGTCGAATAGAGCATCTATCTTGGTCTTATTCACATGAATCTTGATGTGGAAGAGCCTTGTCATCTCCTTTTGTTCCTGGTAATGAAGGCTACTCATATTCACCTCCTTTTTCACAAGTGTGTAAAAAATATTTCCATTCACATTCAAGCTACTTTCAACCCGATTGCTCGAATATGTGGCTAGAAGGTTATTGTTATTTTCATCCTTCTTGCAGTTCTTTGGGTTCAACTCTAGATGTAGTTTCCAACATTTATCCTCCTTCTGGTCATCAGTGTTGCAATGATTTCAATGGTTGTTGGTATATTTACTCTAATGTACAATGGTTGTTTTGTCTTCTCATATTTTCCCCCTTTCCACTTCTTTTTCCCCTCCTTGGAAGCTTCCTGGTGCTCTTTCTACGTTGAACCACTTGGCTACCCTTTATTTTGGCCTATGTTTTCCAGTTACTATGCATATACACACACCTCATCCATTGTCCTTAGCTAGAAGAGCATTCTCTTTTTTCATAGATGACTATGTAATCCCCCCAAATACTTGAGGAGTATGTTTGGGTTCTTAGGAGAGATACCCAGCATGATGGCCATATTTTTTAACTCATTGGTGTACTCCTATACACTTTGTCCTTGCCTCTACCTGAAGTAGTGCCACTGGATCCATTGGTCCTCTACATACCTAATAAGGTAGAATTGGGACTTTATGAGGGTTTTGAAGTCCTCCCACCTAGTTACTTGTGGACCACCCTCCAACCTAATTGTTTCCATGTGGATTTCCCACCAAGTTAAAGCATGGCCATCTAAATTCAATCTAGTAAATGAAATATTTTTCCCTTCATCTATATGGTGAACGCTAAAATAAAATTATAGTTCTTGCAACCAATAATTTGGTTTTAAGGCATCAATATCACCTTGGTATGGGTTTATGTCCACTTTCACTTCCATATTGACTAGGGGCTATGAAGGGTTAATGGCACTCAAACCCAGTTTCTCTTTCTCAGATTCCTTCCATGACTCCTTTCATGAGTCTTCCCAATCTCTTGATTTCCCCTCCGATACAATCTTTGATTTAGAGCCTCCATCATCTTTGAACTATCTGAGATTTCCTGCTAGAGACATCATGAGGAGGTTCATATTGTGACTAATATCGGAAAATTATTCTTCCAAACTCTCAAATATATCTTTTGTTGGATCTCGAGGGTTATTACGAACAGACTTTTCCATCATGGATAGGGTTTTTACGACTTCTCATTAATTCGATTCCTAGATCCTGCAACTTCCCGCAAATACCCAAAATAAAAACCTGCTCTTATACCAATATGATTTTTAAAATGCCATGGATATTCCACTGGAAACGTTCACCAAAACAAATCTGATAAATAACTGAAATATTTATTATTAAGGTTATTTTTCCTTTAGATTTCAAGAATATTTAGTTACTGGTTTTTTTTCTTATGCATGAAATAGATAAAATGTGGAAAATAGAGAATATCAAAATACAAGCACACCATCCACAAATAAACACAAGATATGACCTGGGAAAACCAATACAAGAGACAACCTAGTAGAAGGTGAGTTTACTCTGCTCTCTTTTCTCTGGTATAGAAATGATGCTAGTACAAAGAAAGAGGCACTCTTTGTGGAGTTTACTTTGACTTGTGGCTTGTATGGTTGCTATATAATCTCTCCTCCTCTGTTATGCTCATATAATACTAGTCTCAAATGTTTTGTTCAGATATGAAACAAGATTCAATGCAAAATAATGAAACCCCTTCTCCTCCTAGTTTCTCGGTATTTAACGTACCCCAAAAGCCATGTAAGGGTAGGTTTTTTACTTCCTAAACCCTCAATTGTGATAGGTTTTTGGACCTTCTAGAAACTTCTTGAAACTACATACGTGGCCAGCCCTATATGCATGAGTAACGGGGGTCGACATTGCATACTCTTGTACCATGTTGGTCAATAGGGTAGGTCAACTTGTTGAAGGCATAACATTTGCATATGAGCTTTGATTGACATTATGTTTTCACTGTTGGAAAGGTATCGATGTGTAGAATGGAATTATAGAGTCTTATTTATGCTGGGAAATTTCAAACCCCAAAAAATGTCATTTGATGCCTCAAAATGGCCCTAGAAGGTTTCAGACCCAAATTTTCCAAACTGAGACCTGCCACCAAAATGGCCCTGCAAGTTGATTCCTCCAATGTTTTTCCACTCTAAAAGGATCTAGATAGATAAAAAAAAATATAATGGTCCAATATTGATAAAAAAATTGGGTTTCAAAATAAGATGTGTCTTATTGCGCCCAAAGGGGTTTTCACAATTAGAAATTATTATGCCTGAGGAATGCCCACCAGCAAGTTGGTTTCAAGCACTCCAAGGTCTGATGGTTCCTAAGATAGGTATTCACCATAAAATTTATTTGAGGGAAAAGAATAGTGAGGTAACTTAACATGCAAGTGAACTGAGTGATTTTATTATATGGGTTAGGAGTGAATGAAGTAGAAAAGTATGGAAAAATCACGAAGGAAAAATAGGTTGAAGCCATAATATGGTAGTAGTAGTATCATGAATAATTTAAGAATGACCACATAAACAAATGAAATTTTGGAATTTAATATACATGGATTGTTGAGCTTGGAAGAATGAACTACATGGGAATACCATGGTGAATAGTAGGTATTTTGTATCAATGGTAGCAATGGAATTGTGGATGTCGAAATGGAACTGGATTTCTTTTGGACACTAGTCTTCATTTGGTCTTCATATCATTTTTCATTTGTCTTAATATTGATCCATCTTGCAATTTTGATGAAAACATTATTCTACAATATTGTGGTAGACAGTTGGAACACTTTGTAACCAACTTATTTGAACTTGAAAATGGTTCATTCATCATGACATGATTTCATACTCTCATTGCTTGCATGTTTGAATGGCATACCCTCATTCATAAAATTTCATCTTCAAAATCATTCCTTCTTGATGACCTCCTTTATCTTCTCGAAACCTGCAAAAAATTAGCATTTTCCTACAATAAAACATAAGATGATGGAGGAATAAAGGTGATGAATCATTCTTCTTCTAAGAAATGCACAAAACAATTACAAACAAAAAAAATTCAAAGAATATAAACAAAGAAAAAAATTATGTTTACCTATTGAGGAGTGATGGCCATCTTAGACTTCCTAGTGTTGGATATATTACACACTCACCTAGAATTATTTTCCAAAGTTTGATAGTCAAATGTTGATAATTCTTTCTTAGATGAGAATATTCTCTCTAGAGAATATTCCCCTACAAAATAGGGTGTTCCTCTTTAGTTCAGAGTTAGTTACACTCAGTTAGACTAGTGGAAGTCAATCATGCATGGAAACCTTAGTTTTATCACTAGAAGTTGCATGACTCAATTAACCGAGGAATGCATGAATCAGTTAACTAGGACTATGTGGAAGATTACTTTAGTTTCTATCAGTGTGTATGGATCTCTCTATATCACTACTATGGGGCATTAGTTACTCATGTAGCCTATATATATTGTAAATTATTAACTCTTTGAGTGTGGAATATGGTTAATACAATCTCTCATTATCTTACTCCATTTTTTATCTCTTCTTCTAACCTTTGCAAGTTGTGTATTTTCTTTTTCTAGCTAGATCTTTTGTGTAGATATTCACCACATCTTACACCCACCAGTACTTCATCGATAAAATATTTGTTTCATGTTTGATTGGAGTTATTACAAATACATTTTTAAGTGGATTCATAGGTATATATATGATATAAATGGGTTTTCAAAGTGAACTGATCGCATGTATCAAATTTGATGAGGAAAATTTTGCAAGGGAGAGTTGTTTTGGATTTCTATCCTAGACCAACAGTCACGGTTTTATGTATAAATTTTTCGTCCGAAGCTTGATCAAAAAGATTAAAGTGGGATATTAAAGTAGAATAATGTAGATATACACACTACAAACAAGTTTTAAAAGTATTGTGATTTTATATCTCAAAACTAATGATGAACATACCAAGGAGACAGAGTTTTGGTTGTGTTGTTTTAAGATAGACAATCACTAATTTGTGAATAATTTTTTCATAAGAAGTCCAAATTGAGTGATTCAAATTGTGTATTAAACTAGAATTTAATACCTTCCTCCCTTATAAATAGGTTTTGAATATTTGATTATTTGATATACTAGATATGCTTGTGAATAGTCAAGATGCAAAATTTCCATGATGCAGATTTTATGACCAACAGTCATTAATTTGGTCATAAATTTTTCATCCAATACCCAAATGAAGTTATTCAAATTGGGTTGGAATATATTCCAAGGGATATCTCCCTTAGAAACATATTTTAAAAATTCTCCCTTTTGGTCACTCAAATATTGACTATCCCAACTCTATTTTTAAGAGGTTTTTGAAGTCAATTTGCTACAAAAATCTAAAAATGACCATTTATTTTTTAAATGTGACTTAAGTATGTGAGTTTATTGATGGGTGTATTTTTAATGATGTAATAATTTGATTCCCTAAAAATATCCAATACCCATATCTAGATCTTAATATGGCCTTTAGATATTAAATAATGGATTTGTAGCAATTTACATCATTTCTTCATTATGTTAAATTCCATTGATGTGAAAGTTTTCCAAAAATAATATTCAACTAAATTTTGATGGAAATACGATTGCATAATCAAAAAATAATTTCTTGGAAGAATGTTGATCAAAAATTCTGTAAGCATAAGTGAGGAAATCGTTCATGGAAAACCAAATACAACACTAAAATATGAGTTGTAGGATAAGAAATTCAAATTCAAATTCATGTCAATCCATGACTTACCTTAAAGTGTCTAATTGTCCTTTAGTGAATGTTTGTGCTTTCCCTTTAGCTCCTAAAAATCTATTTGCTTTTCAACCTTCAAATGCATTCGTTCTCCCATAGATATTCTTGCCAATAGGTTAGCGAATATAGTGGTTCTTACTACACCACAAGTGAAAATGATTGGGGTAGTTGGAAATTATCTTCTTCTTTTTTAATAAATCTACCCCTACCCTCTAAAATCATTCATGCAATCCTAACATTCTTTTGATAAAAAAAATGTTGGGGAATAAGGTGGAACACAACATGAAATAGAAAACAAAGTACTACATGTAATCGTAGAGGAACAAAAAAGTTAGAAGAGAAAAGGTGGTGTCTAAATACACCATTACAACACTTAAGCAAAGCACACTATGATTAGAAAATGGAAATGCATATTTCACATATCAATCTGCATGATCTATTTTTCATGATGAAAATGACCCAAGGGGTATGTTATTTATAGCCTCAAGATCTAACCAACTTCCATAGAATTAAGAAGATCTTGTCCATATGTTATTATCGGTTGTTAGAGTTAACTCTTCCAAATACACATTTTTGAATTGTCTCAACAAGCATGCTCGACCTGACCAACTATATTTTAACCTCGTAGTCGAATGTTGGGTTGGTCGATCCACCACCCGACTATCTTTGACTATTGGTCGACTATCCAACCAACAGGCACCTTGACTACTCGACCGAATGATGTATTGTGTCAATTGATCATCTAACTGATGGTATCCATATGTAGGTTGATCGCTCAACTGATTGAATCCAAGAGATGCGTGATGAACCATAAATCCTTAATGTTCAAACAAAAAAACTTAATTCTTATCTTGATTATCCTTAAATCTACACATATTTTACCAACACGACAAGGACTCATAGAAACTCACTAAAGTAAATGTGCAAGTTCTTACCTCTCATCTTACCACTTCTACTCCTCCAAGTCTGAAATGTTGGTACTATAGAAAAAATTAAAAATAAAAATAACTAGAAATCACAACTACAAATTTCTAAGACTAACTCCTTTAGTACTTCCCTAGAAACAACACCAAAAATGTCAGTCAATTTATATGTCTAAATCCTATTACATTTTATTATCATCCCGAAGAATGTAAACTTACGAAGTGAAATCACTTCATGTGAAAAATCGGTCCCTCTCTAGTACTCTAGAATATAACAACTTCGAAGAAATTACATAATTAATTTTCTTTAGGTTGGTTACTATGAAATTAGTAATCATTGTGACTGGTAATTGTTAAAACACATGCCACAACATCACTCTACAATCAATGATTGTTTTTATGACAGGTACTTTTTTCCTAGTCTTCTGATTTGATTACTGGGATCTTGTGCTAAAAAATGAAGATATATTTTGTAATAAGAAAATAATTCTAGGATACAAAACAAACTCGAAACCATTTGTAGATTCAGACCTCCTAAGACTTGGTTACTCTTGAATTGATAATCATTATTATGGGTAATTGTAGAAACACAAGTGACAACAATACTCTGTAATCTAGGATTACTTGATGCACAGTTACTCCATTCCTAATCAAATTATTTGATTCTTTGAATTTCATGCTCAAAGGAGATTATGTATTCTACAACTCAAAAGAAACACTCCACACTTGCGGGAAAAGAAATACTTGAATTAAATCATACTTGTGGAAATTAAATAAATTAAACTAAAAAATAGTATATACTAAGCAGTTCTCTATTCTCCTGTTGTGGGCCCTTTTTTTCATAGAACATGTGATAATGTTATTTTACAACATAAATAAATTAATCTAATTACACTTTACATGAATCATAAAACTACAATATGCAATGAAACAAGAACTTATGAAATTGTAATTTATTCCATCATTATTTTGATGTCTCTCTAAGAGTCCCCCTTTGAATGAAGAAGGAACTATTAATTACACATGAAGTTACTTTGAAACTGAGATAACAAATATTAAATTCATATCCACTAACTTCTCCTGGATCCACAAGTTTCTCATATGGTTACAACCATTTTGCTAAAAATTAGGAGCTAGAAATTAGCTCATAATATCTCCAATATCTTCACAACCAATCTCATTACAAACTCCAAGATTCTTTCCATATCCAATATATTTGAATGATGATGCCAAATCCATATTGAATATTAAATGGTTGATGAGGAAAATTGAATTTGGATGAACGAATTTGGAGAAAGTGGTAAAAACTACATTATTACAAGAATTTGCCTATTTCCTGTAATCACTAGGACTTCCTATAATCTTCGGTATTTCTTGTAAAAAAAAAATTGTAAATAAAAGAAGTTCCTTGTATTAATAATAGTTGTTATTCATACATTTCCAAGTGTTAGCCACCTGTTCTTCCACAAAATGGAAACCATAACAGGTGGCCCTTAGAGGCTCAAAGTTTGACACATCATCATATGAATTGAAATTGTTTGAACAAAACTGACTTATCAAAATTATACATCCTAGATGCATGAAAAAAACTATATGGAAAGTATGTGAGTGGCCTATATGACCATATATGAACAAAATTGTATGGAAAGTGTGCGGGTGGCCTCTATGAACATTTAGTCTGCTACTGGAATAAACCAAAAATTTAAGCCTGCAACTAGATTGAACAAAGAACGGAAACTTGGAGACTTTACTCCATTTGTGATATTGGATGGCCATGGATATTATAGACAGGGGTGTATTGTTGGACACACATTGGGCATCGAGTCCTCATGGGATGATCCACTAGTACATCGAAAAGAATTTCTAGTCTTTGGCCGAGGATGCGTTGTGAGTGCATTTGATTATATTGTTTCTGTCAAATTTCAAATATAAGTTGGAGGTGCTCCTCCATGAGGTGATTTTCATAGAGCTGGGGCCAATCCTCTTCCTTGTTATCGCTGGCGACTACCATGTTCTCCTCCACCTTCCATGTTAGGGGGATTTCCTCCTCCACCATGTAGTTACCATTGCCATAATACGAGTCTTGAGGGTTGCGTTTTTTGTGGGGCAGAAGACTAGTGGCCACAGGAATGTGTGTGCGCGATGGTGGCTCTTCCTCCTTAGTCAGGATAATTTCATGGAACAAGTGTGGGGAGGATAGAGGCACCTCTGACAGCCCCTCATTATTGTGCCTTGGGCTATAAATATGGGCAATGAAATCCAATTGGGAGGGGTAAAGTCTGTCATGCCTAGAGAGGGTTCTATAGTACCGCGCACCTCTCTTATACTTCCCCCTTTCTCTGGAAATGATGGAAAAAATGTAGAGGCATGGGGATGAGGGTAGAGAGGAGGTTAGAGGATGCTTGGGATATATTGAAAGAGCCGAGAATAGAGAGGCGTCAGTGAATTTTCAGAGAAGACTCTTATGAGGGTCGAGGAAATGGTGACAATTCACTAGAGACAGAAAAGGAGCAGTGAAGACAACATAGTTGCAGAGGGCGATGGAGCAAAGGAGCAGGGTGATGGGAGGGTAAGGTGAAAGAGAACCCGAGAAAAAACAATAGAGGGAGATGGTGAAAAATGCTCAGATGAGCCGAGGACCATGACCAAGAGCGGAGGGAGAAAGGATGAGTGTACCAGGGAAATTGCCCTTTTATTACTCCGTGAATTGATGGGAGGGCTAGACACTAGAGCCTAATTGACAACATCCCTAGGCCTGGTATGCCTGGTTTATCTTGTGTGAGTGGCCATTAACCCTACATGTATGTTCAGGCGCACTACCATTACTATCTGTTGGGTGTGAGCCATGCAGTGGTTATGAGTTGTGGACTGGTGGTCGGGGTTAATAAATCCCATGGCCGCTCCATTCCAGGTGTCTGCTGATGTTGTCCAGGTGGCACCCCATCCGAGGGGGCAGTCCTATTGGGCTATCTCCGTGCATTGGATCCATAGTGGAAAACTTGGGAACTGCCTTGTGTCGATGAAAATGGCCTGTTGTGTGGAGTCAACCCCTGCATTGGATAATGTATCTGTCACTTTATTTTCACTTATCTTTATGTGAGAGGTGGTGAGATTTAGAGAGGGCCTGAGAAGTGCCTTGATACTGTTTAGGGGGGCTAGGATATGCTAGCTGGGGATTAATTTTTCTGGGTCTTTTCCATTTATGATTTTGGTAGCCAGTTCGATGATGACTTTGGAGTCTCCTTCAATAATCAGGTGAGTGAGGTTGTGGTTAAGAGCCATTTTTACTCCTTTAATGAGACCTCATATTTCCATTGAATTGTTGATGTCATACCACATATTTTCTGCAATGAGGAATTGAATTCAGCCTGTGTTATTCCTTATGACCGCTCTATACCCTAAATTGCCTGGATTGCCTTTGGAGGTTCCATTAAAATTAAATTTGTGAAATCCAAATGGGGGGGGAAGCCAAGTATAGGGACTGAAGGATTTTTCTATTATGGGGTA
>JZKD02S1750415.1:187889-202879 GCA_000966675.3 Picea glauca
GGTGTAATATAATATGCAGAAACAGGAATATTTGACATGTATCAATGGAACAACAAAATATTGAGAAGAGAAACACTAGAAATGATACCTTTATTCAAAGAAAGAAATGTTCACTTGCCTCTTCAAGGGGGGAACCTCTAGCTGAGCAGAACTCTATTAAAATAATTTTCAATACAAAACTTTTGATGCCTCCTACTCTTATTTATACTAATTCTAAAGAAAATTCTAGAGGAATATCTTTCTATAAGTGGAAGCTTCTATTAGGTATTCTTACATTGACTTGTTCAAATTTATTAAATAGGCCATATAAACTAATTTCATCCTTTATTACATGGAAAAAATATATTATTCTACCAATGTGAACGATTAGGGAGGTTAGGTCCCTGATATTACTCCCCCCTTGAAAAATAGTTGTGTCCTTAAGGCTTGATATGAGGAAATTGTTGTAGAATTGTGGTGGGATCCTAGGTGGAATATTTTGGAGTTGTATCTTTCCACTGCACTAACACTTCCTTGATGGTGCGCTGATGGAGAAGACACTTGTGTTGGTCCAAGATTTCTTGGGGATGCAACCAAATGGAATGTTCTTCATCGAACTTAGGGAGATAGTTTTGAGTTTTTCACTTATTTCCAATCACCTTCTTTAGGCATGAGACATGAAAAATAAAATGGAGCTTAGAATCACTATGTAGAAGTAACTAGTAGGCCATAGGCCCCACTCGCTTGAGAATTGTATAAGGACCATAAAATTTGGGAGAAAGCTTCTAAAAATGTTTAGATTTTAGTGAAGTCTGCGTATAACTTTGAAAAAAAAGAAACACATGTTCCCCTTCAAAATATTGACGTTTAGAATGAACTTGATCGGCTTGTTGCTTCATGCGATTATGAGCCATCACCAAATTTTATTTGATGGTATGGAGAATGGTCTTGCATACTGTAAGATTTTTTTCAATCTCCTAAACCTTCGAGAAACCTAGCATGTATGAGAGGACCGATGGTGGATTTTTTTGGTAGACTACATCAAAAGGAGTCATACAAGTAGTTATATGGTAAGATGTGTTATACCACCATTCAGCTAGGGATAACCATTGATCCCACTAATGTTCTCAATCAGATGCAAAATACTACAAATATGTTTCCAAACACTTGTTTACAATTTTATCTTGGTCATCAGTTTGGGGATGGTAGGTGGTATTGAGATGTAATTGGGTGCCCTGTAGCTTGAAAAATTATTTCCAAAACAAATTGGTGAATGTGGGATCCCTATCAGAGAAAATAGAATTAGGAACACTATGCAGTTTGAAGATATTATCCATGAAATAAGTGATCCATAGTGGATGTAGTGAAGGGACGTTGAAGAGTACAGAAATGAGAATATTTTGAAAGATGATCAACTACCACCATGATGACTGAATTATTGTCGGATTTAGGTACGCCCACAAAGAAATCCATAGAAATATCCTGCAAAATAGAAAGGGGAATTGGAAGTGGTTGGAGTGTGCCTAGTGATTTGATTGTTTATCCCTTGTTGTGTTGAAAAACATCACATTCATCCACAAAGGTGTGGACTTCCTATTTCATACCATCTCAGAAAAATAATGTTTGACCCTTTCATAGGTTTTGGTAAACCTAGAATGTTGAGATGTGGGTGAAGCATGGAGCTCAAAAAGAACCGTGGATTTAAGTTGCGACTATTTACTTAAATATAGATGGACTTTGTAGTGAAGCTCATTATTGTGCCAAGAGTACCATGGAGAAGCTAGAGAATGTTCTTGCAATTGTTGGATTAGGAGAGCAATTTTGGGGTCTCGCAGCCGTTCCTAGAAAACAACTTGGAGCCAAACTAGTACAATGAAGGGAGGTAAAAGAGGGACCCTTCTTCTTCATACATTCGGGAAAGAGCATCAGCGACCACATTTTATTTTACCTTCTTGTAAATAATCTCATAATCATATCCAAATGGATTTGTTACCCATTTTTGTTCCTCTGGGGATGAAATTATTTGTTCCAAAAACCACTTGAGACTCAGGTGATCATTTTTAATCTGGAAGTGTTTCCCCAATAGATAAGGATGCTAGAGATCCACGACATTCATAATAGCCAACATTTCGTTTTCATAGATTCATTGTCCCAAATGTTTTTCTGAAAGTTTTTTTCTAGTGAATTCCAAAGGCATACCATCTTGCATGAGGACTACCCCAATTCCTTGTCCTAAAGCATCACATTCCAATACAAAAGTCTTGGTGAAGTCTAGAAGTTCTAGGATAGGAATTGTGCACATAGCCTTTTTCAAGGCATGGAAATATTGATCAAATGTTGGATTCCAAGTGAAAGCATTATTTGTAAGGAGAGAAGAGAGAGGTGTTGCAATTTTGGCATAATTCTTAACAAAGTTGTGATAATAGCCTGTTAAACCCAGAAAACCACATAAGATCTTAAGATTTTTAGGGTGAGGTCAATATTTCATAGCTTCAAATTTCTTAGGATCCACCTTTACACCATCCTTGCCAACAATATGACCCAGGTACTCCACTTATGAGTCTCCACATTTATATTGTTTGAGGAAAATTTGGTGCTGAGAGAGTAGATGGAGAGCTTGATCCACATGGGAGAGATGGGATATCCAAGTTTTAATATAGATCAGAATATCATCAAAGAAAACTAATACAAAATTATGGAGAAAAGGATGGAATACATGATTCATGAGACTTTGGAAAGTGCATGGGGAATTACACAAGCCAAATGACATGACCAAGAACTCATAGTGACCCTCATGAGCTCTAAAGGTAGTCTTTGAAATGTCTTCTTCTTTCATACATATCTGTTGGTATCCAGAATGGATATCAAGTTTGGTAAATTATTTAGCAACTCAATTCATCCAAGAGATCATCTATGACAGGAATGGGAAAGTTTTCTTTGATGGTGAGTTTATTGAGGGCACAAAATTATGGACACATGCACCAAGTACCTTCTTTATTGAGTACCATGACCACAAGAGAAGAATAGGAGCTTGTACTAGGACAGATAACACCTGCTTCAAGAAATTATTGAATGATTTTCTCAATTTCATTATTATAGGAAAAGGGATGATGATAAGGGATAACATTGGGAGGAAGATTGCCTAGGACAAGAATGGAATGATCATGAACACCACGGGAAGGGGGAAGTCCCTAGGGAGTGGAAAAAATAGCTTGGTGTTTAGATATGATAGATTGGAGATCAAGATGCATGGAGGGTGTCTCAACTGCTTGAATGGAATGGAGTTGGGAAATAATACCCGAATTACCTTTTTTGAGAAGCTTTTCCATTCAATGAGAATTGACAATCTTAGGGGAGCTTGTTGTGATTCCTTGGAACTGATATTGTTGTCCCTCCTGTTGGAATTGCATGGTTAATTCCTTAAAATAAAATTATTGGTGCTTCCACGGTCAACAACGATGATGAATTTCCTATGCTTGATATATCCAATTAGCTTGAGGGTTTGGGGAAAAGGGAAGCCAGTGAGGGCATGCAGTGAAATCAACAGTTCAACTTCTAGTGTGTCAACATGCAGAGTAGTAGCATATAAAGGGGGTATCTCTTTAATAAGGGGAAATTCAGCTTCCTCTTTACAAACATCCTCTGAAATTGCCATAAAACGCTTTTTATCCTTACACTTGTGCCTAGGAAAATATTTTTCATCACAATTATAGCAAAGAACAATGAGTTGGCATTCATCCATTTATGCTTGAGTTAATTTCTGGACCTTGAGAGGAGTGGAAAGGGGGGGAGGATTGGTAGGTTGAGGGAGAGGAATAAAAGAGGCTCTTTTCTTCTAGGAAAAAACAACATGGTGTCCTTCTTTGGTACGTTTAGTAGCTTCCAACCAAGTCTGAGGGTGATCCATGAGGACTTAGGCTCAGATTTCATCATTTAGGCCACTGATAAAGTATTCCTGAGAGGCCCTCCATTTTGAAGGCCAATTGCTCAAAGAAAGTTATAAAGTCTTCCACTATGCCCGATTGTTTCAACTTGGTCATGCAGCCTAAATAGTGGATTTCAGTGTCAAAGCATACATAGAACTCTGCAACAAATTGGGTCCATGCAATATACCTCTAGCATTCATTTTTATGTGATTGCCACTATTTATAGCGTTCAAGATCTAGATATATAATAACATAACAATTTTTCTCCAACTCATATATAATACCATGCAAAGAAAAATAATGCTCCATTTGAGTGACCCAACCCGTGGGATTTGAGCCATCAAATTTATTGACCTCAACTCTGGGAAGACGAGGGTCACGATGAAAGGAGTTGGATTGAAAGACCATATAATGGGAGGATTCAGCACCATATAAGTGAGATGGTTGTTTCAAGGAGGAAGGGCCCTAGGAGTGGTTCAAAAACTGGTTGACAACATATTTGAGGGTGTCAAATTTTCCCATGAATTTGGCATCCATGGCATAAAAAAATTTTTATAGTTGGTCTTGGAATTGTGAAAATATGGAATTGATGGAAGAAATATCAAAAAGCACGTGCTGGATTTTCTCCTTGTTCTAGTTGATGGCTGCTTACAGGTCTTGGTTGTGAGTGTTGTCCATTTGGATAGGAGGGGTTCTTGTAAGGGGAAATAGGTGGGTTGGACCACAGAAAAGAAAGTCTTATAACTGATATGTACCATGGAAATTGGGGATAAAATAGGAATACAATAGGATAGGTTGCAAATAAGGGTGCAACTAGGAAGCAGGTTGGGTCCATTGAAAAAAAAAAGGCTTAAAAACGAGAGGTACCAGTGTCATCTGGGTGAGGAGAGGAATCCAATGGGATAGGTCTTAGATAAGGGTGTCAGCAAGACCACTATACTCTTTTTTTTTTCTTTTTTTTTAACTCATGTGGAGTTATACTCTAATATGAATAATACTGCAATGGAGAAATTCTCAAATTCTTAACAGGAAGAAATGTGCAGTAATTTCACAACCAAAATGCAGGAGGAAAGGTTGCACGACAATAGATCTTGTATGTTCCTTGTTTGTTATATTTTTGTCCCAAGGGTTAGGTTTTTTCAAGGTTCCTACAAACAAGGTTTTTCACTATTGTTGGGCTCTAAAGATGTCTTAAAAACAACCTTAGTTTAACATTAATTTATCAACCCGAGGATTCATCTTTTCTTTCAAGAATATCGGCAAAGTCTATGCAGATAGTTATAAAGGTCAAAATCGTGTAGCTAAAGAAAATAAAAGTTTATCAATAATCTAGTTCCTCACACATTCATTATGAAACTAGGAATTCACTTAACAGAATTGTAATCTAATCTAAAACATGCTTGTGAATTAAAGGCATTAACCAAATTGTTGAATTCATCTAGCTAAGAAACAGGAATTGAGTCTATAGAAATGCTTAATAAACTGATCTATCAATGATTGTTTAACCCGTTGGAAAGAACAGATAAGTACTATAAAATTAAGAAGGAACGACAAATGTAACTTTAAGTGAAAGGAACAGGAAATGCTAATTTAAGCGAAAGTAACAGAAAATGCTAATTTAAGCAAAAGAAACATCAAATGCTAACTTAATAAAAGGGGCAGTGTACACAAAAATGAGAGGAAATTCTGATCAACTAACTATAGCAATGAGAAATGCAACAGAAATCGATAGCATTCAAATGAAACACTTATCCTTTGTAATCAAATAGCATAACTAATTTATGAAAACATCAACACACTCACCCATTTATCTTTAACTGTTGCAAAGAGATTTAAATCACATAACTGAAATCAAATTGATACGATTACATATTGAGACAGTAACTCCTTCCGACTGGGCCCACAGTCTTCATAAGTACTGCTGCTAGAAACTCAGTATGCAAAGATAGTAAAAATGCTCAAATCTTCTATTAATTCCATAACTTGTACAACATTTACAATAGACTGTCTAGAAGAGCAATTCAGAAATCTGAATGCTTGGATAAATTTCTTCTCTCTCTCTCTCTCTACAATTCATTACTCTCTATATATTACAATGATATGGTAAATTAAGCTAACCTGAGGATAGAGAGATCCTCAGGATTGCTTTTACTATTTATAAAGATTACAAAATAGAGAATCAATCTTCCTCAAAACTACTTTGCACATGATTCCCTTGACCTCCAATAATCTGTGCATCTTCATAATCTTTGAGTTTAACCATATTTGTCCATTCCTACGATAAAATCAAAAAATTCAAACCGAAATTCAAAAATTATCTAATATTACTTAATAACATTTCTAGAAGTCTTTTTAATCATTTTATTTCCTAATTATATCTAATTAATAGAAAATTCAATCAAGGTTATATCATAAACCATGGTGATAAGGAGGACATTTGTACCTTTTTCTTGACTCAACATATCCCCCATCTTACCTTCTTGCACATCCTCATGCAAGTTGATATCTTACATGTAAAGCAGTGATGTTATAAGGAGGAGAGGTCGTTTCACTAGGTTTCATGAACCCATTCTTACTTATGAGTTCTTCAAAAGCATCTTCTTCTCTCTTCCTAATAATTTGATAGTCCCTCTGGTAACCCTTTGGAGGAAACAAAATAATAGTAGGACTATATTTGCACCCAATATAGGTAGGTCCTTCATCTTGGATCATTCTGGTATACCTTTCCACCCTGAAGTTGGTTGCATGAAATTTTTTGAAGCCAAAGGGTTCCCTACTCTTGACTTCATTTGGGGAGGCATCCCATCTTAGTTTGGAAGAAGCAAGAGCTTATTCTTTGAGCCCCCTAAAATATGGTAGACCTGAACATATAACCTGTCAGTGAATAGGAGAAAAGGAGTCTACAACCCCTTCCATATTCATGAATGTTCTGTGTTGCATAACGACTATGAAGGATTTGGGAGGTTCCCCTCTGATCCAGAGGTCTAGCCCAGTCTCCCTTTTCATGAAGGTCTTGTGTGCTTTAGCCCACCTAGTTTGTTTTTGGTAAAAGAAAAGAATGCTTGGAACTGTATGTCCCCAATAAAAGGACTAGGGTTCTCTTTTATGTTTTATTCCAAGATAAATTTGTGGAGGTATAGCTCACATAGAAAGTATTGAACTTTTTCTTCTTGTTCTCTAAAGAATGAAACAAACTTAGAAACGGTGGTGAACTTAATTGGTTTACCTTCTCTAATATCTTTTACCCTCAGCAACAAATAACGCTCCAATAAAAACAAGGTGTAATTAGTAGCATGAGCCCTGCAATATACTGCATCAATATAGACAGAGAAAATTTCTTTGATTTGATCCAAATCTTTTTTTAACTGACCCTGTACTTTCTTCACCTTCCCTTGAGCTCTTTAACTCAGCAAAAGTCTTGTTTTTTGTTGCTGACATGGATTTAAGTTGTTTGAAAACTTGTTTATGATCTTCCATGGTTACCATCTCACTCTTGGACTGAGTCAGGGTCTGTTGGGTTTGCACCAGATCTTCCTCCAACTTGCTAATAATAGCATCATGTTCAGGGGACTCAAATGCTTTATCGGTCTAAACAGCTGTCTCTTCTATGGTTGGGGCATCTGTCTAGGTCTCTACATCAATTTTCTCTGTAGGAAGCACTTCCTCAGTTTGGACAGCTGGAATATTTGTTTGAGTTTCCATTTCATGTGTTTCCAAAGGAATCAGTTCTTCATTCTGAACAGATTCTTCTTCTGTTGTTGAAATCTTTGTTTGTACTCCCATCTCTGTTGTTTCTTCAATGTCATGCAGCTCTGTCTGTGTTCCAACAGTACTTGTATGGATTGTCCTCCTAAGAAGTGGGTTCCTTCCCGGTGTTTTAGGCCTTTTGGATTTCTTTCTTTCATAGGCCTTATCAGCTTGCTCCAATTGTTTCCTTAATTATTTAATTATTTCCTTGAGTCTACCAACTTTCTGATTTAGTACTTCAATTTTTTTAACCCTTCTCCTCAACAACTTGTTTTCCTATTTCAATTTTTTGACTTTATTGTGGCCTTTGCCTGTTGTTTTCTATTTATGGGGGATGTCAGGGTTTTCCTTACCTTGATTAGCCAATGATTGTTCCTTTGTTTATTTTGTGTTTTATGTATGTTCTATAGGGTTGTTTACCTCGGTGTGAGGTTATGGTTGTTCTGTATCTTTGGGGAATGGCATCTCTATGTCAAGGAGGTCCAAGGCAGGGTTTGAAGAGGAAGTTAGTGCTTTGAGTTCTTCAGACCTGCTTGTGTCTTTGGTGACTAATGTCCCTAAGTCTCATAATACTTGAGCCATCTCTACCTCATAAATTTTGAAGAACTGTTCTGTAAGGCTTTCAAGTGATGGTTGTGTATTTCCCTGAGTGTTTTCCTGTAAAGTTTGTTATGTCTATTCAATTTCCTGAGTATTTTCCTGTAAATTCTATTATGTTTGTTCAATTTCCTGAGTATTTTCCAGTGAGGCTTGTTCTGTCTATATAGCTTCCTGGGTTTCTTTAGATTGTTCTATCCTTTTACTTCTTCTTCTCTTCTCAGTGGGGGTTTTAGGAATAACACTTGTTATTTTTCTTTTCTTCTTTGATGTTTCTTCCTGTGTGGTCTAAATTTATGCTAGCTAGATAGGGTATGCCTCAATTTCAATATGGGGTAATGGGACTTCCATTTGAGCATTGTCTCCTCCTTCCCGGTTTGTCTCAATTCCCTATGGGGGGGTTTCATAGTGTAATTTGGGTTGTTCCATTTGTAGAGGCCTATTGGCCTCGATTATATCACCCCAAGTTATTTGTGTTTAGATTAGGGCCATGTTTACTATCATCTTTACTAGTCCATGGTGACTAATTATAGTGACAGGATCTTTAGCTTTCTGAGTTCTTGCAGCAACTTCATGTAACATGGCATTTAGAAAAAATGGTAAATTGATTACTAACCTCTGTTTGAATGCTTCTAACAATTTGAGGTGTCACGTCCACACCACATCGTACCTCCCATTAGAGGTGATATACCTTTTTATTACTCATGCCATCTCCATCCATGGCTCATTGAGAGAAATGGGGTTGAGTCCCTTCCCCTTTTTATCAAGTTCTTATCTAGGTTCTACGAAACATTCCAGAGCCTCCTTGAGCATTGTATACTTCTCGGTCCACTGTATGCCTCTATTGGGGAGGCCTATAAACCCTGCTATAATTTCCTCAGTGACCGGAATTGTATGTCTCGGACCATGGAGACTCCTCCCTGCAAGTTCTGGAAAAATGCAATTGTGATATTTGTGTCATGTCCTTGCAAACTGTTGAAGTACTTTGTCCACCCCAGACAATGTAAAATTGCTCTTGCCTACTTAGTTACCTGCAGTAATGTGGGCTCTCGACGTACACTTCGGCCACTGATGTTTTATGTGAGCAGATGAGGACGGCTATCATTCCTTGCTACAGCTTAGCTCGACCAGCTTTGGAAGCAATATTACTAGAAATAGAAAATATCATAGAACAACAAGTATATAAAAATGTGAGTTTTCCCACTTATTAGAATCATTATGATCTATCAGTAAATGTGCAGAATATCTGCTCCCTCACAAATGGAAAGGTCAAAATCAACCATCAAAATGACCAGTGTAATTATGGTAGGTAGTTCAAGTGAGGTGTGATTACTATGTCGTCGTTGTCGCTGAGAAAAAAAATCATTAATAACTTTCAAAAAACAGTTTAATGGTAATTATGAACAATCATCACTTTGTGTGGGAAATTCGAATTGACATACCTATGTTCAAAAAATGTTTAAGGAAAAAGATTCTGAATAATTTTTAAATCTGTTCACATATTTTAGAAATGTTCCACATATAATAATGTTGTAACTCTCCCTTGTTATTGGATATAACTGGAATGATATCCTTGTTTTTAGGAAAGGAAATCTAGGTACACACAAAAAACTTGGCGTATTAAAGATAAACTCGGATACCACAGGCAGAGCCACTACTTCCAATAGGCATCCATAGCCTCGACAGGGTTTCCTTTTAACCCATAGATGAGCATGTATCCTCAATAAATAGTTTGAATTGTATTTTCCCAAAAATACCACTATCCTGGTTTGGTAGCTAGATAACAATAATTCCACTCACTAGATTGTAACCTAAGTGAACAATTCGTCTTGTGATGAGACCTCTTGTCCTTTGACGAAAAAAGAGCCAAAGCCCATTGCCCTGGTGTGGTAGCCATACTAGGAATGTCACTTATGTTATTATATTATGATCATGGTAGGTTGGCTCATGATGAGACCCCCTATCCTTTGTGGGAGAAGTTTATTACTTAAATTTTTAATTTTTTTTTTTTGTTTCCATTGGTTTTTATTTATTTATTTATTTTTATTTTTATTTTTTTTATAGGCTCTATTAAGAGAGGCTCATCTACTCCTTAAGAGTAAGGGATGGCATAAGAAGTGTAATAATTTCAAGTAAAATGTTCTTTAGACTCCTTATTATGATATGAAGGAAAATTATCATTCAAGTATATGTATATATATAGGGGAAAGAAACGAATTATGGTTGTTAGAGATTATGAACAATATTTAAGATAATTCGGAGGAATTAATCCAAAAACAATTCGATAAGGTATGCTAGATAGTCCACACAAAAAATGACAAATCGTTAGAAGTGGTGCTGATGAAAATTAATTGGTGAAGGTCATACCCAAAGGAGTGGCTAATGCAATAATGGCATAATTGTTCATGAGAAAAGAATTGTGACTTTTGGGAGAAAGGAACAACAATAAGGAAAAATTGTAGAAAGGAACAGTAGTTGTTTCTTTCGAATGAACATCACGGCCCAAAAAAGGAACGGAAATCGTGATAAAGGGAATGACAATTGTTACTTTCGACTGAACATTACTACTCGCAAAGGAAATAGTAATCGTACAAAGGGAATGGAAATCACAACAAAAGAAATGGCAATCGCGATAAAGGAACAACAATCATTACTTTCAAATGAATGATACTAACCACAAAGGGAACAACAATCATATCGAGGGAATGGCAGTCGTTACTTTCAAATGAACGACACTAACTATAAAGGGAACAACAATCGTACGAAGGAAATAGTAGTTGTTTTGTTCAAATGAACGGAAACTACATGCAAAGGAAACAACAATCACACGAATGGAACGACAGTTGTTTTGTTCGAATGAATGGCAACGATGATGTTCAAATTTTTAACCATCTATTTAAGTGATTGTAAACTTCCCGCAGACATTTTTGTTTTAGTGAATCTATTCAATTTTTATGGGTAGGTTTATTAAATAATCGAAGTATTGGATGGTTTTTTAGTGTCATTCATTCATTACAATTACCTGACATATTCATATTCTGTGAAAACAAGGTTTATATTCAATAAATTTTTCAAGGTAATACAGGAGTAAGGAACAGAAAAGAGTGCTAATTATGTTCATTATAAGTGACTTCCCTAAAACAAAAAGAAAAAACTAAAAACTCAATCAAATCTATAAAGAAAGTTATATACAATATGTATAGTGCAGATAAAAATCATCATTTTATGAAGTTGAAGTTGTTGGGTTACCTTCCCAGCTAGCTAAAATCTGAATAGTGGGGTCCTTACTTACTTCTTGGAAAAATGATTCGTTTGAAAGTGGTTGATGGTAGAGTCGTAGCTGATGTCCATTTACCAGAAAAGGAGAACCAAACCTATCGATGGTAACTACGGTGAAAGTGTCATTATCATGAACTTCACTGATTTCATACAGTCCCATCCACCTTGTCTGTAATTTTCTAGGGAAATCCTGAAATCTAGAATCATAAAGAAGCGCCCAATCACCTTTCTGGAAAGATTTCTTCTTGATATGTTTATCGTGCCAGCTAGCTATCTGTTGTTGAATAATAGTTGTGCATTGTAGGGTGAACGTGTGTGCTTCATCTAACTCATTGAGTTGGTGTAAGCGTTGTTTATGTGCCTCTGTAAGATCCAGTCCAATTTCATGGGTTGTCCTTAGAGTCTTGATCTCAAATTCAATTGGAAAGATATGTTATTTTCCATAGACTAGATGATAAGGAGAGTATCTAGTGGTGTTACACCATGTTGTGTGATAGGCCCATAAGGCATTTGGAAGCTCGGCTGCCCAATTCTAACGGTTTGTTGAGACTGTTTTTGTCAAAATTGCTTCCAAGACTTTATTGGTACTTTCTACTTGTTTTTTTTTCTGTGGGTGGTAGGGGGAAGTAACTCTGTGTTTAATATGATAATTTTTCAGCATGGTCATGATTCTATGGGTTGTAAATTGTGACCCTCCGTCAGTGATTACTTCCCTGGGTAATCCATAGCGTACAAATAATTCAAAGAGAAACTTAATGATTTCTTCCTCTGTTGCGTTTGTCAAGGCTACTGCCTCTACCCATTTGGTCATATAGTATGTTGCAACTAGTATATAGGCCTTTTGGTTTGATTTTGGGTTGAAGAGGCCCACAAAGTCTAGCACTCATCTCTCGAAAGGTTCTTCAAATACTTGTGCTTGCAGGGGAATTTCATCAGCTTGGCTTGGTCAACCCATCCTTTGAAAGTTATTGCGTGCCTAGACATACTTCTTTGCATATTTAAATAATGAGGACCAATAATAGCCCATACATAGAATCTTATTCCCAGTTCTGTGGTCTACAAAATGTTTGCCATAGGGCTCATCATGACCTGCCTTCAATACATCGTGAATTTCATCATCTCTTACACATCTTTAGATATGGAGGTCAGCCCATGTGTGGAAACGATATCCACCAATCCAAGTGAACCGTGCACTGCACTGGACGATTAGTTTCCTTTCCCTTGATGATAGATGTGATGGTAGTTTCCCATCTGTCAGATAATTTTCCACATCAGCGTACCATGGTGGCTTAATAGTGACAACGAACAGGTGTTCGTCCGGAGATTAATCTTTGATTGTCAAAGAATCATCCGTTTTGGGTACGCAAGACAAGAAATCTACAATGAAATTCTCTCTTCCGGGCCGATCATTGATGGTGATATTGAATTCCTGCAATAGAAATAACCACCGAGTAACCCGTCCATTAGTAATCGGTTTGTTAGTTAAATATTAATAGCAGAATTATCAATATAAAGAATACCTAAATATCATGTTATATAGTGGTGAAACTTATTAATAGCATGTATAAAAGCTAAAAATTTATTTTTTATTATTGTGTAATTTAATTCAGTGGGAGTAAGGTTTTTCTAATAAAATAAATAGCATAGGGTTTCTTGTCTTCTTCATGTCCAAGGACAGTGCCTATGACGATATCTTATGCATCTGTAGAGATGTGGAATGGAAACTTCTAGTTTGGTCCCCTCAGCACTGGTGTTGTTGAAACCATCCTTTTAAGTTCTGCAAATGCAACATCACACTTGTCAAACCACTGAAATTCCACATTACCAGTTAAATCATGTAAAGGTGCAGTTGTTCTTGAAAAAATTTCTATGAATCCGTAATAGTATCCTGTTGCACCAAGAAAACTACGTACCTCATTTTGTGTACAAGGTGTAGGAAGATTAAAGATTACCTCTATTTTTGTTGGGTCTACCTTGATTATATCTACAGAAACATAGTGTCCTAGTACCACACCTTTGGTCATCATCATATGGCATTTCTCATGACTCAAACATAGCTTGGTAGCAATGCATCATTCAAGTACCTTCTCCAAATTCCTTAGAGCATGATCAAAATCAGTTCCATAAGGGGTGAAATCGTCCATGTAAACTTCAAGTCCTTCATTAATCAAATCAGAAAATATGCTTAAAATGGCTCTTTGGAATGTAGGTGGAGCATTACATAATCCAAAGGGAAATACCCTATATGTGAAGATACCCGAGGGACATGTAAATGTAGTTTTATCTTGGTCTTCTGGATCAATATGAATCTTATTATATGTTAAGCCCTAATATTGGCTCAGTATCCCTTAATTGGGGCATATTATATTAGTAATGTTATTTTATTTATGTCCGCTTTAGGCCATTAGTTGTAATTATACCTCCTAGTCTCCTATATATACCAAGGAGACATTTTCATTTTGAATCATCGTGTACTTGAACATTTAAGTGGGGTAAAATGAGGTTTCCCCCTCAAAGAGGCTTATTATCTAAAATTATCTCTTTTTCAAGGCGTTGAGTACTTTTTCTGAGGTTTTTCTATGCTATATTGATATTTGGTTCTTAACATATGGTATTAAAGCTCAAGGTCTTGGGGTTTCGCTGTTACATCTGAGACACCCTGAAATTTTTTCTATAAATTTTTTTCTACAACGTTTCAAAAGGAATGGTTTTGGCTGATATTTAGTAGACAGATCCAGGTACGTTGGATTAAAAATTCAACTCCTGAGGCCTTAGAATTTCATAGATACATCCTATACAAGATAGGGTTCTGGAATCATCCTGAACAAATTCATTGCGGAATTTTCACTATAAAACCTTTTCTGTAATGTTTCAGACCCTGAACTCCAGAGAATACTTACAAAAATTAGTAAGGTATATGTGGTAAAAATTTTAGCTTCTGTGTCATCTTAAATGTGTAGATACACCCTGTGTCAGATAGGGTATCTGACTAGTCCTATTCACTAGTCTCAAGAAAGTGTTCGAGGTAAAACAATCATAACTTATTCCTAGAGTATCCAAATTGAGTGGGACTAGTTTCATTAGATCATGGACAGAATGTAGTATTTCTAGTGCAAGTTTCATAATTTTATATCAATTATTTTGTGTGGGGCACGCTATACAAGTGAGATCTCTTGGAAAGGACAAAAATCGGCAAGTTGTGGGGAATTTACCATAAATTCCACTTGGCACATCCAATTTTGATCAGACCTGTGGCATTGCAGAGAAGAAATATCAAATAACTACATAAAAGAAAGTTTCATACCCAGAAGGGTCGAAACTTGGGCGATACAACAGAAGAAATATTTTCTAGCAGAACCACCTGAAAATCAAGGTTCAAAAGTGATACTTGGCCAACATGCCACCAAAAAAGGGAACTTCTACACCAAATAAGCCTCCAGAAAATCCTACTTGGACTCTTGA
>JZKD02S1750415.1:226579-241917 GCA_000966675.3 Picea glauca
GAGACTAGGAGGTATAATTATAACTAATGGCCTAAAGCCGACATAAATAAAATAACATTACTAATATAATGTGCCCCAATTAAGGGGTAATGGGCCAATATTAGGGCTTAACAACACTACCACTTATCTGGTCACCAAGCCAGGGTAGTGGCTCTTGGTGGCATAGATAGGAGAAAGGGAGTCTCATCACGAGCCAGCCTTCCCATTTTCGTGATATGTTTGTGGATAATGTTGTCACCTCTAGTCATCAAGCCAAGATAGTGGCCTTCAACTATTTCCTTGAAGAATAAGAGAAAAATATCAAAATAAATAAATTTAAGAGTAAAAGTCAATGAATGGAATAGGAAACAATTGCATTCATGACAAGGTGCAACTCGCTATCTACAAAGGCACCCACACGTAAGACTTTACATTTCCTTGTTATCACATGCACTCTATTAGCGCTAGAAATTGTTCTTAGACTGCTTAAGAGAAATCTTAGCACATATTAAAGTCAAAATGAATTGGATGGGTTTTAGGAAACTTTGAGAGTGGTAAAATTAATCAAGAAGGAAATGAAGCCATTGGGCATGGAGTCCATGAAAAAAACTATAACCCTAACCTAATACTCTATGGGCAGTAAATCAAGTCAAAAAAGATTAGATCATTTACAATTCTTATAAAGAAATGTAATTAAGAAGTATGAGGAACAAAAAATGAAGATGATAAAATCGCATCCTAATCTTCAATACATCTGACAATAGGAGGAAAAAATCGGTTTTCAGAAAACATTTCTAAAACCTGAATTAAAACTCAGATAAGCCTGTGGCAAGGGCTAGAGCATATCATATACAATAATCCTTTCAACACAGAAATTTCCTACATATATCCTATAGAAGCAATACATATCCAAAGAGATGAAAAATGAGAAAATGGTTTAACACATAATAGAGAAAACAAACTAATCATGTGTTTTATTATCAGCTGAAACTTCTTTACATAGAAAGAAGTATAGGTCTGCAATTTCAAATCAAAGAATTTTCATGCTTTCCAGCTCCCTTTCGCATCTTGAAGACTCTATCTCATAACTCTCGAGTCTTCCTCCTCTTCTTTACAAATCATTATATATATAGATCATTAATTTAACAAACTTTTTCTATCTTTATGGGATACAAGTCTAATATACATACTAAAATAAGAATATGTTGTAGGAAAATTGAAAAGAATTGCCCAAAATCTCAAGAAAATAAAGTTGAAATCTTGAATTTGTTTTGAATATGGAAACACATTTCACTTTCATGCTCAAAATGAGGATAAAGTTGCCAGTGGTGTCGTGATCTTATCCTCGAACTGTTGAGGGATGCTTAACTGATGCCTAAAAGGTAGGGATACTCTACCACTTGTCCTCTTTCGATGCCCCTGACTGTTGAGTTTACACCTCTGAATGGAAGAATTAAACCACAGTTTGTTGATTTAGTTTCCACCTAGAAAATTAGATATGAGTTTATGCTAGTGTTTCCATCTGTATCATTATCCCTTGATTGTTTTTCCACCTATTAACTTGAAATTTGGCAATAGCTCTTCGAATTTGGAATGATCCTTTTGGTATTTGTGGCACTTAGATGCCCTGTCTTAGGTGTTCTGCGTTGATATATTTGGAACATGTTTATCTTTACTTGGTAAACCCCTCTTAGACATGCTTGCCGACATCACTAAATTTTACCAAAATATTGGAAGCATGCTTGATGTAATCTTGCATACCATCTTGCCATAGCTCACCAGGATGATCTCTAAGTTGTTTTTCCACCCAATTTACAATAATCGATTGTTTGAAAATTGGAGATTAATCCTTTGCTAGAAATTTCTTTTTCAAACTTCAATAGTTTTATTTGCAAGTGTTTAAGGAAAAAATGAAACTACAACATCAAATTTCCTCAAGACAAATCTAGGCCATTTCATGATCTTGTTGCACTATTGATTTTTCCTCTTCAAGAAACATTACTATATCTACAGTATCAAGAGGGTCTTAGAACTTTTCAAATAGTGCTTGAATGCCTTTGAAATCTACCCCGACACCTGGGCGTTAATGGCATCAAAATCATATGTTGTTGTATTTGTAATAATGAACTCGGTGCTTAGTTTGAATGCTACCTTTTGGAACATATATATATTTTTAAACTTTTGGATTTTAATTAAATTCCATTCCTGGTTAAATAAGAATAAGGCGTGTGAGATATACATCATTGATAAAGTCTTCCATCTAATCGAACGACCCTAAATCTCTTTGGATTTGTGGAGCCCCCAAATGGTTAAATATTTAAGTCGTGAGAGGCCGCTTCAAAGCTTCGTGCTCCGGGCGTTTCAACAATTCATAACTTTAAAAAGATCAAAACTCGAATTTATTCATTATCGTTTTTCACCAACCTTTGAAAGAAACAAATCATGGTACACGTGTACGTTTTGAATCTTGCCTGAGTCAACACATGGCACCTTTCCCTGATATTTTCATCTAAGGATTCACATGATTCAAATTAATACTCGAAACCCCCTGGCCTTGACATGTCATCTATAATGACGTCATCCTGGACACATCGCTACAGAGGACGACCTTTCGGAAATATAATGATGAGCTGAATTGTAAATCCATGAAACAACAAAATCCCAAAATATTAAATCTTAATCATTTAAGTTAATATCAGTTAAAATATAGTTAATAACTTCACACTTCGGAGATTCGGACGTTTATCATCCTTCACATCTTGAAGACTCTGAATTCCGAACTTCCGACACACTTCAAAGTTAAATGGGGTTGATTAAAGCTTAAAAACAAATATCCAATAACTAATTATTTCATGGTTTCGGGTTTCGGGGATTCTATATCAAGCCACTGTTAAAAAATATCGAAGTCTGAATGCCCGAAAACACTTAAATTTAAACATGATTAATTAATGTTTTAAACAGGATTATCTCGAAATTAATCTTTAGTGAATTCACGGTTCAGATATTTTCTAACATGTTTCATCCAAAATTCTCGATCATGAACCATCGATATTAATGGCATTAATCACAAATCTACGGTAATGATTCTAATGTGGATTGTAGATCGCCAGCTAGATATTCTCAATAAGGTAAATGAATTTATCGTCAGTAAAAGTATTCTCAAATTAATATGCTTAAGGTGAATAAGGACACTTGATTTTGAATTCCATTTCATTCTTGCAGAATAGCAAATTTCATCCAACTGAGAAGCTCACACACTCTCCTGTAACAGGTAACCCAATTATGGTTTCATCAATATCATGGCACCATAAAAGATGGCCAAAGTAGTTGGTGAAAGTGTAGACCTGAACATAGATGTTCTGTCAGACATCTCACTGATAGTCATCGACACTGTAAAATCATGGACATGAGTGTTTGACATTCTACAGCACGAGATGATAAATTTCCCATAGGATTCAGGTGACAAACTGACTAAAACTCAGGTGACTAAACTCATAGATACAACTCAGTCAGAGCTACACAGAATAGTCGTGTGGCTAAGGCACATGCCATATAATGACATGATAGGTTGGGCCCTGGAGAACGTTGACATTTCAACCAGGAGCATTTGCAATTCACAAAAGGTTGTTGTCGGGTCTTTTCGACCGGAGCATATACAAGTAATGTATAAATTATCCCTTGTTTTTAAATATATTTACAACGCTACATTCATAATAGAGTTTGAAAAACAGGAGTGCACACAATATGACAAAAACTACCCTGATTTAATCAAAGACTGGTGGGGGCACCCTGAGAAATTCAAAGCCGACACTCACAGAATATATGCCACAACATCGTTAGACGCCCATATGATTTATGTGGCTATGATTTTATGTAGGATATTTGGGGAAAAGGACTCCTCTCATTTCCCATTAACATGGGTACCAATTATGCATGAAGTGGCCAAGGGATTCTCTTTCAACTAGGCCAAGATGTTATCAGACACCCTGGTTAAGGAAATCACAGGGTACCAATTGGAAACATCCAAAGGGAAACCTGCCCCTTTTTATATGTCAGCATACATTATGGATGTTATATGTTTTATGACTCCTTTTCCTCTGATGAGCTGAAGTTGGACCCCAACCAGTGTCGAGCCTATCCATTTCTATCACTCCAGGTTGTGGGAGGACAAAGCTAGAGATTTATTCTATGAAATATGTCATTATGTAGTGGTTCCTATTCATATTTCCCTATATGGTTTCCCACCTCCTAGAATTTTAGAAAAAATCATGGCAAACCTAGGTAAAATTGCAGACTGGTATATTGAGGAAACATTTTCCTACATCAGGGCTTTTAGGTGTTCGGTTCCCCCCCATGCTCTCCCAAAGTTTTTACCAGATAGGATGGTATGTTGGGAATTGGCATACCAAACCATGATAGGGGGCATCAATAAATAATTGAAAGCGGCCCAGAAAAAGGTATGGCCAGCCTTCCCTCTACAGGTTGGTATGTTTTCATTGTTCGATTTTGGCCATTCGAAAGTAGAGGCAGCAACTCTAGAAGACATCAAGTTAGTTGATATTGAGTTTAAAAGGCATGACCCATAGAAGATCCTGAAAACTCACCTAGCTCAATCCAATTTAAAGAATTATGTGCACAATACTTCCCCACATGATGAAATATTCATGGGAGCCAGGTCATACGAGGAAGTATTGAACAGATTCTGAACTCTGTCTCCATATCAACTAGCTAGTTTCTACAATTTTCAAAATCACAGAAAGAATATTTTGCCAAGGGTATTACAGGGAGAACCAATAACACCTTCATCTAAATGGGAAGCTACACCTCAGGGTAATGAGGCAGGAAGTTCAGGAAAACATGGTACTGAGGAAAATCTGAATAATTTTAAAGTCTCAATACAGGAAGTGGAGACTTCATTATCAAATCCACCAGGTACTCAAACAAAAGAGCAGCTTGAATCTTTTCTAAAAAGGGACATGATACATCGTCATCCACACCAGATAAACCGACTACCAACAAAGAAGAGAAACAACCATCCACAAAGATAGGTAGCCCCATTTTTTCATTAACACCTTTACAGTCAAGTCGAGGAGATCTCAATTTCGAAGTCATATTTATAGAGGATCTTGCTCCGATTTCAGTCGAAGAAATGGCTCCTTCAGACTTATTTTTTAGCAATAAGAGGAGGGTCATAATTAAAATAGAAATGCACCAAAAATATGGTGCAATAGTAAAAAGGCACAGAATGTTGTATGATGGACAGGGCTTAGATGATTCAGAATTCGCCAAGGAAATGGCAGGTTCACTATGTGCTTTTGCCACAACCAATCAGTGTTCAGTAGAAAATCTAGTTGAGTAGCTACAATACAGGAACATGTTGGTATGGCAGTTGCAAGACCAGATGACAAGTATGGAACAGGAAATGAGAAATAATATGAGCAAGGAGTTTGAACAAGTTAGAGCCTATGACAAACATCAGATCCAACAACTGAAAACTAACCTTGATGAGCTCTATCACAATTCACAGGCCAATAGAGGATTGGTCACTCAACAGGAAGAATTAATCAAGAAATTACAAGCCAAGATATACTTGAATGAAGGTACAGTAGTAGAGATGACAGTTTTCCAGGCTCAAGCACTGGAAGTACATGAAAATCTAGAATCATCCCAGCAAGATCTCTTTGCAAAAGTGGAAGACATTCAAAACTGCTATCGAGTAGTAGACCTTTCCTGGGAGAAAATTTACATTAAAGAGAGAGAGTCATGTTCATCTCAGGCTAAGTTTCAAGAGGCTATCTTACTAGTACCAAAAGATGATGTATCAGAGGTTCCCCAACAGTCTCTTTCTGAGCAAACTAGAGGTGACATAATTTTGAAGGCATGTGAAACAAATCTTGCCAAAAGAAAGAGATTGGCCAGAGAGGTAGATGAATATTTCCTAGAAGAAATATCTTCACTATACAAAGGGCTACTTGATGTTGAAGGAAAAACTATCTTCAAATCTCTGGGACAAATTGACATAGCAAAGAACCAATATAATTCTAGGACAAGCAGAGAAGAAGCCATGATGACCATCCAGCAAATGATCCAAATTGATCTTATCCAAATAAACAAATGGATAGTAGACCCAAGATTTCATTTATAGGTCACATATTTAGTAGTAGAAAATATACAGGAAAGGTTGCCTCAGGTAGAAAAGAAGCTATACATTTTTTAAGCAAATGAAGCAACTGAACCTTTTGGGTTGGTGGTACAGTTAGTGAGTAGATGTGTCCAATGTGTCGAATATAGGAAATCAAGCACATCTAGAAACAAGTAAGACAACATGTACATACTAATCATATAGGTCAAGATTAGATGCCAGTTGTCTCCAGGTTAAAGGATGAGAAGAAGAAACGTCTCTGCCAGTAGACGAAGAGACTGAGGAGAATATTAATGGAACTTTTCAATTTTACAGTTTGTAATATTTATTATTTTTAAATTATGAGAAGTCCAATCGTTTGGGGTTGTAACAATTTTGTATAAAGGAATGGATTGAAGATCTATCACATGTTGCTTCTTTTCGATTGTAATAGACAAAACTCTCCTTATAGAGTATTAATACAAGTGCAGACAGAGATTCCAAGTTTTGTTAAATCTGGGTTATGTGTTTCTTTTGTTTTCCATTTCTCAAAATTTCTTTATGTATTCCTTGATGAATGTTTGATTCCAATTTAGTACAACAACTACTTTAATCACAAGGTCTCAGTAATTTATTAAGTAAGCATTTTTTTCCTCTGCATTTACTGTGAGTAAATCAAGACCTGCTTGATGCATAGATTCCTGCATTTTATACTTTATTCAAGGTTACGCTATCTCTTTCCTTATATTGTAACAAGGTAGGATTCTTCAGTAATTGATGCCCTACTTTGCTTTATGGTTTTTTATCTTTCTCTCACACCATTCAATATTACAATTTTGACTTAGACATGAAATACGGCCTTTGTGTTGTCAAACTGTTAATTTCATTTAAGGAATTTTTCTCATACAACTAAGGTAGAAAAATTACTTTAAAACACACTCTCTTAAACTTTATTGATGCTTGACATTATTCTTTGAGCCTTAAGTTTAATCTCAGGACCAACATATTTTTGGCGTCATTGTCGAGGACGGAGAAATGAAGTTATTTTTCCCTGGTAGAACGACAAGGTAAGATTCTCTCTTTGATAGTGAACAAAGATTGAATACTGAATTAAGGCTATTTTTATCTTTCACTTGGCGACTCCACCACAGATAAGTTGGCATTCGGTCGAAAGAATACCAGAAATAACCTAGACGATCAGTAAACCACACCTGTATTTGATCCCGAAAAGTTGTTAGAACCAAAGGGATACCTCAAGTCGGCTACCGCATCGGCAAGTAAAAATACCAACCCAAAGTTACCCATGTCAATACTAAGGTTCTGGTTGAAGAATTAACTCTTGAAGATAATTTTAAAAAAACACCCTCTGCAGAGGCCTTAACTAGCAAGCTCGAGGTTAGATGTGAAGCCTGAAATAAAGATTGATATTAATCCTTCTAACACTCCTAATGGTCTGAACAAAAGATCCTCATATTTACCCATTATCATTAATACTTTGTCTACCTCACCCTTGCCTGAAGTAAAGGTATCGTTTCTATGAAACCCTGAAGAACGCATTATATACCCTAACTCATCCCTGACTTTTCCCCTATTCGTTCGTCAATTTACACATCTTGTAAGTCTAAGGAAACCAATCCACATTTTCCTTTCCCTCCTCTTCTAGACTTTGCATCTCCTAACGATCATTTTCCATATTTCCCTTCGCCATATATCGAAGAATTTGAAAGGTCACCACTTCGATCTCTCGAAGTTTTCAAAAACCCTCTTTTTAACTCCTGAAGTTCATCCCCAAAATTTTGATGGCTTCTACTGGAGGAGATGGCGTCTGAGGTGTTGGAGGAGGTAGCTTCGGAGGTGTTGGAGGAGGTGGCATTGGAGGAGGAGGTGGTCAAGGACCACCCCCACCCCTTATAATTTTCTCCAAGGTGGCAGCCAGATACGCTCTTTTGGTCCTCCCTCCTATCCTTCATGATTTGCCTGAAAATTATATGAAGAACTTACCAAATTTACGAGAGAAGGAGATTTAACGGCCACATAACACATAACCTTTTTTTATTAGTTCGTGGATATACTTGGCATTGAGAATGAGGATGTTTATTCAAGTATTTTATTGCAAACTTTCGAAGGACAAGTAAGAATCTAGTTTCAAGGACTCTCGGTAGGATCCCTACGGTCATACGATGATTTAGTAAACTCTTTTTTAAGACAGTGGGGAGAAAAGAAAGATCATATTTACTACTTGATTGAATTTGAGGCATTGAGAAAAAAGAATTTTGAGTCGGTTCTGGAATTTACTTAGATATTTAACAAAATTTATCATAAGATCCCAGCCGAAGTTAGACCCTCTCAACCTACAGCAAAGGTAACTTTTGCAGGGGATTTTGAACCCAACTTTGCCTTACTTCTAAGAGAAAGAAGATAGGCTACCCTGACGGGAATGCAAGACGATGCCATAGAAATAAAATCAAACATGATGGCTTTTAGTAAACTAAAATCCAAGGTTGAGATAGGAACCAAAGAACCTAAATGCTTCAGGGAACAAGGGACCCTCTAGATCTAGGAGGTCTATGGAGGAAAAAATGGATGACATGGCTAAGATAATCAAAGATTTGTCAAATAAAATATCTAGAATGGAACTAGACCAAGATAAACCTGATCCATTTGCTAGAAAACATTTCAGGAGAAATGCTAACCCCCAAACCCAGCAGATACAAGTAAAAAACAAATATCAAAAAATACAAGCTCCATTTAAAACAGAAACTTTTATAGGAGATGATATGCATAATTATGAAGGATTAGAAGAGTATATAAATAACCTTAGTGATGAAGATCGGGAACCTCATCTAACTAGACAAGATTATGAAAGATATCTAGACCAAGAGCCCATGTTTAGTAATGAGGAAAGTATAGATAATCTGGGAGAGTCTGCACATCAAGGAATCGTCGACTCCATAATGGTCGAACATCAATAGAAGTATAATTTAAGGCCCAGAGAAACTAATACTACAATTTTTCCACCAAAAAATATCTTATCAAGAAACAAATCAAATGAGGCAGCTACCACTAAACCTATAGTCGAAACGCAAGCTACCCGAACAAAAACAGTTGAAACCAGAGCAACACAAACCAAGAAAACAGAAAATATAGAAGCACAAACTTCAACTAGAGAAAGAGAAAAAGAAACTGGAGGTTTTAATTTAGAAAAATAAATAAATAAAATTAAAATCCCCATGCCCCTGGTTGAACTTGCCAAGAATCCAATTTATAAAAAACAAATCGCTAAATTGATTAATTTTTCTGATGCGGAATGTCATCCAAACGTAATAAATTTACAAGATGAAAAGCCTACGATTATGTTCGGGCTGCACATTGAAAATGTTAAGGATTCTGTAACTCCTTTTTATATTACCTTAACTGTTCATGATCATTTACTTCATAATTACATGTTAGATTCTGGGGCCTCTCACAACCTAATGCCTAAAGTTATCATGGAAAAGTTGGTCCTTGAAATCACTAGACCTTATCAAGGCTTATATTCTTTTGATTCCAGAAAGGTTAAGTGTCTAGGTATGATCAAGGATCTAGTAGTGAATCTTGCACAAATTCTTGTAAAGAGTATTCTTATGGATGTAGTCATTTTTGACGTCCCTACCAAGTATGGCATGCTTTTATCTAGGTATTGGGGTGCAAAGCTTGGAGGATCACTTCAACTGGACATGACATATGCTACGATCCGAATTTTTGGTGGACAATTTAATCGACTGTACAGGGAGACTAGACTGGCATACACTGTAAGTGACCCCCAAAACCCAAACAATTATCCAGTCTATGTTGTCGATCAAGATCTAGGAAAATGTATTTTATCATTAGACGAGGATTTTGATGACTGTATAGAAGAAGAAAACAAAAAAATGGAAAAACCAAAGAAAAGTGTAAATAGTAGGGAGGGAGTATGGAAAACGTTTTTTGATGGCACTTCGTCCTACAAAGGGGTGGGAGTTGGCGTGTTATTTGTCACACCTAGAGATTAGTATGTCATTCCCTTTTCATAAATATTACAATGGGAAATCAATTATACTAATAACGTCTATGAATACGAAGCTATGGTCTTAGGATTGGAGGCTGCCAGGAAACTAAAAATTGAACACCTAATAGCTTATGGTGATGTAGAGATTATCGTGAAGCAAATAAAGAAGCAATATCAAGCTAAAAATCCAAGGCTAAGGTCATACAGGAATTTCACGTGGGATTTGATAGATAATTTCTTCTCATCATTTAACATTCACTACATTCCCGGAATGGAAAATCAGCAGGCAGACTCTTTGGCCAAAGAAGTTTCTATGTTTGTACCACCCACTATCCTAAAGTTGAAGTATAATATAGAAATGAGACACAAACCTTAAATTCCAAAAAATGTGCAACACTAGAAGGTCTTCGAGGATGAGGAGCAGATCAAACAGTTTCTAGAAATGGTTGATGAGTTCTCTGAGACTCATATAGATCAAGAAAACCAGAACAATCCTATTTGGATTATGAAGGAAGGAGAAGATCTTGAAACGTTCCAAGATAAGATCAAAAATCACCAAATGCTTGTAATCAAGAATAATCAGATCCTCATAGGTCTGATACCCTTAGAGAGATTGTTTGACCAAGATGATATACCCTTGAAATCTACCTTACAACCTCATCTCGGGGAGGTTAAATACTGTGACATAGGGAATAAAGAAGAGCCTAACATATTCAAGTTATATAAATACCTTCCGGCCTAGGTGAAGAGTAAATATGTTGAATTGTTTAAACAGTATAAAGATGTCTTTGTATGGTCCTATGATGATTTAATAACGTATGATACTTCTTTAATTGAACATAAGATCCCTTTGAATCATGGTATCAAACCTTTTAGATAGAAATTGAGACAGATCAACCCTATCCTCTTACCAGTAATAGAAAAAGAAATCAAGAATCTCATCGACGCAAATATTATTGTTCCACTTAGATATTCTGAATGGGTAGCAAATTTGGTATCTATCAGAAAGAAGAGTGGAGAAATAATACTTTGTGTAGATTTCAGGAATTTAAACTGCTCATCCTTAAAAGATAACTACCCACTGCCAAAAATGGATCATGTCCTGGAAAAGGTATTTGGAGCCAACAGAATGTCGATGATTGACGGATTCTCAGGTTATAGCCAAATTGTTGTCCACGAAGATGATAAAGAAAAAATTGCATTCACTTCTCCGTGGGGAAATTTAATGTATGATAAAATGTCGTTTGGTTTGATGAACGCAGAGGCCACTTTCCAAAGAGCAATGGATATATCTTTCATCAGTGAGAGAGATAAATTTGTTGTTATTTACTTGGATGATCTAACAGTCTTCTCGAATTCTGATGCAGAACATCTGGTGCATCTCAAACAAATCTTTGAAAAATGTCAAAAAATTGATTTGTCTCTAAACCCTAAAAAGTCTCTTTTTTCTATGCAAGAAGGCAAACTTCTGGGTCATATAGTTTCAAAAGATGGAATCAAGTTTGATCCCAAGTGAATCGAGGCTATTGACACAATAAAAATTCCTAGAAATAAAAAAGAAATCCAATCTTTTTTAGGTAAAATAAAGTTTTTGAGAAGGTTTATCCCTAACATTGTTGAAATTGTCAAACTAATCACAAATATGATGAAGAAAGACAGTGAAATCAAGTGAACCACCGAAGCTAAAGCATCATTCAAGTGTGTTAAGAAATCTATAAGTGAAGCTCCAGTATTAGCTAGTCCTGACTATACTAAAGAATTCATGATCTTTTCTTTCGCATCAGAACATATTATCGCAGCAATAATTCTCCAAAATAATGAAGAAGGTTTCGAGCAGTCGATTGCCTTTTTCAGTAAAAGTCTCAGAGACGCTGAATTAAGATACAGTATACTGAAAAATCAAGCCTACATGATGGTGAAATCTCTCAAAGATTTCAGGACATATGTAATGCATTCCAAAATAATCACCTATGTGTCAACAAGATCTATCAAAGATATATTGGTACAGTCGGACAGTAATGGTAGGAGAGGTCGGTGGTTAGCCAAAATTCAAGAATTCAATCTAGAAGTAAAACCGATCAAGCTGGTGAAATTTCGGGGTCTAGAGAAGTTATTAGCAAAGTCTAATTTCAGGGCACTCGGGATAAACCATATGGAATCACATGGATATTTTCCAGACATAGGATAGCTTGATGATCAAACCCATACAGTCCATATCGAGGATAAATTTTCTTCCTCTGACTGGTATCACGATATTGTTTCATATCTCCTCAACCTTCAGTTCCCAAGTGATATGAATCCATCAAAAGCAAGAACGTTGAAGCTACAAGTAGTTAAATACTATATTATCAAAAGTCAATTGTACTGGAAATATACTCTAGGCTTCTTGCTACGTTGTCTAATAGAACTTGAAACAGAGGATGTCATAAATGAATTTCACAAAGGAGTGTGCAGAGGACATCATGCCTGGAGGGCCACGGCCTACAATATCCTAAGAGCTAGGTATTATTGGCCAGAGTTATTTACTGAGGTGAATGCTAAGGTCAAAGCTTGCAACCCTTGCCAATTGTTCTCTGGAAAAACAAAATCTCCTTGAACTACCTTTAGTCCCAGTTAAAACAGAGTCTCCTTTTCAACAATGGAGTCTGGACTTCATCGGAGAAATACACCCATGGTTGAGTGCCCAACATAAGTGGATTTTAACAGCTGCCGAATATTTCATGAAATGGGTTGAAGCCATTCCAACTCGGAATGCCACAGATTCGGTAGTGATAATTTTTTTGGAGGAAAACATCCTATCCAGATTTGGATACCCCCAAAAAATAGTTACAGACAATGCCCAAGCATTCAAATCCATGGAAATTATAATATTTTGTCAGAAATACAACATTGTGCTAGGAAATTCTACATCCTATTATCCTCAAGCAAATGGGTTGGTTGAATTGTCCAAAAAAAGTTTGATGAATAGAATCAAGAAAGTATTAACGGAAAATAAGAAGGCTTGGCACGTTCACCTTAAGTAGGCCTTATGGGAAAACTGGTTCGGCACTAAGAAATCAATAGGTATGTCTCATTTCCAAATGGTTTATGGCACTGACGTTGTCCTCCCTATTAATCTATCTCTTCTAGTAATGAAGTTGTGGCAAGATGAAAATGAATAGTTGAATTACGTAACGAGGAGGATAAACCAAATAATTGAAGTCCAGCAAAACAAGGTCGAATTCGATGACAGACTTCAAAAATATCAAGATGATATGAAATCCCTTTTTGATAAAAAAGTGAAAGACGGGAAGTTCCTTCCTAGTGATCTAGTTTTAAAATGGGATGCTAGAAAAGAAGATGCGGGAAAACATGGTAAGTTTGATCACCTCTGGTTCGGGCCATTCAAGATTTCATCTACAGAGGGGAAGAATTCATTCCTACTGGAGAATCTTGACGGGAAAAATTTTGATGCCCCTGTGAATGGGCGCTATCTAAAACATTTTATGCAATAAACATGTTTCACAGTACCATTGTATATACCGGTTTGGTTTTTGTTTCCTTTTGCAATTTTACTTGCTTTCGTAGGTTACCTAAATTTTACTTTTCATTATAAATAAACCTAGTTTTACTCAATATTCTGAAAAGAAAAAATAAAATAGTTGTATTGCATATCATTCCTATTCTGCAGAACTCTCTAACTATTTGTTTTTATGCTCTTGCAGAATACTTATTATCAGAAGAGAAATAAGGAAGTATCGTAATCCAATGCTCAGTTTTCATAATATTTGTTTATCTCAAAACAAGTGATGAATTAATGATTGGTTTGGTTGAAAATATAAATGAAATCCAAGGTATGAATTTATATGCTTATTGTTCAAACTAAAATGCTAAAAAAATATCTCATCAGATATTAACAAGGTTCTACTCATGTAAATATAACCACCTGATCAAAGATCAGAAAGATATAAATCTCTAGATTTCTGAATCAAATGAAAATAAAACAAAAATAAGAATAAAAGAGAAGCTTGATAATCAAGAGGTGAACTCATGTGGAAATCAAATCCCTTTTCGAACCCTTTGAATCATTGTTATGTTTTTCGTTTTCATATCTTCGAGATTTCACGTTATCCTAATTTTCACTGCTTGGCCTTAAATCCTCATAGAAAGAAATAATTTCGCATTGACTCATAAATATCAATAGCATATCTTCAAAGTAATATTAAGCGAGTATTTTTAAGTTCCTCTGACTCTAACTGAAAGAAAGTATGTCTAAGCTAATCCTGATAACTTTAGCTCTTCTAACAGATTTAAACTAATTAGTTTGCTCAAGGAAAATCCCTAGAAAATAAAGTTTCCCCATAATATCTCCCCTATAGGTAAATATATATTGAAGATCAGGCGAGATTTAGCTCAGAGTACAAATAAAAAACTGTTGACAGACCTTTATTCTCAAATCTTAAGCAGATATCATCCATGTATGTTACATACAAGTTGATTGCCCCCACTTAAAAATTATAATAAAATATAGGACAGATGGTGAAAGGAAATTCGTGAATCGATTGTCCCCATTTTGTCCAAAAGAGATGATGAAAGGAAATTCATATAATGATTTCCCTCATCTCAAATAAAATGCAAAATTGCTAATTGAAGTGGTGAAAGGAAATTCAATGGGAGATGTAGATAACTTCACTGGGGTACTGAAAAGGCCTGTTGGCAGTGAAGCAATATCTATGATATCTATAATAATTCCATACATGTATAAACATACTCTGGTGACTAGTTCTCTTTCCGGTAATATTTACATCCTAAACCGACAAGGGATTCCCAGAATAAATCATTAAAATTACTTTTCCTTGATGCGAAAGAAATCGACTAAAGTTTGATAGTTCTATTAAAGTTATTTTGATTATCTTGAACAAATATAAACTCAGTTTCAGGAAAAGGAAACATATCAATAGCCTAACTTGAGATAAATAATTGATTATGTAATCGAAGGTTTTCTGAGACTCGAATGAAATCCGATTTTTCTCTAAATGACTCTTTCTCCAAAGGTGTTCACTAGAATTTTTTATGACTCCATTTACCCAATAAAGGAACTTGGTCTACTGTTCTTCCACGCCTCGCAGGGAGACGCGATCCCCAAATGGATCCTATGTTGGAACATATATATATTTCTAAACTTTTGGATTTTAAATAAATTTCATTCCTTGTTAAATAAGAATAAGGCAC